>JAYEVD010000578.1:0-133226 GCA_036346405.1 Phyllostachys edulis
CTCCCAGGTGGGGTTTTCGGTTTCATTTGTGTTCGTAGGATTTTTTAAATATAGCAAATGAGTTCAAACAATTATGAAATTTTATGTGAATGGTCAAGTAATACAGGTGTGCTTTCTTGTGTAATTTATACGTAATTTTACACATTCTAATTTTATCTCTTAATTTCATTTAAGTGTACTATTTTGTACAAATTTGTAAATGTAGAAAATGAGCTCCAAAAATTATGAATTTAGTTTTGAAGGCTCCTCGCAATGGACTTGATTGTGTAATGTTTTGACAATTTTATATGTGTTCTGGAATTGTGTCAAAAATTTAGGATTTTAATTAGTGAAAATTTGGATTTTAGGTTTGGAAATTAGAGTTTCATGATTTCATGTGACTTGGAATGTATGGGAAAAAAAGCTGCATTAGGGTTTCATGATTTCATGTCGATATACAATATAGCGTGAGAATTTGATGTTACGTTTGGATCTTTCATTAGTATGTCTTAGCCTCGTATAAAACATGCACCAATATGCAACATCACGGTCATTAGTTATTTGAGATTTCTTGATGTTTCAAAGGAGGCCTTATTGTTTATTACTTACTATATCTCCTATTAAATAGCGAAAATGGATAGCTTTCTAGAGACATGCTTGTATATAAACATCTGGGTTACATTTTGGTGATATACATGTCTTGATAGTAAGGTATATTAGCGGTCTAGAGGAGGTTGTGGGATATTCCAACTATGCTATACTTTTTCATACTTCTAGAAAATGATCTTTGGTAGATGAGATGGCCAATAGTGATTTTAATGACAACATGTCTTGGGTCTCGAGAAACCCAAAGGTCGGTGACGCTAATCGTCGATGGTAAAGTCGCGAGCCTGAAACCAAAACTACATCGAGTTAGCATGACAGGATGCACATTACACATGGTCACATGGCATGATGGTTCGGCTAATTTCTTTAGTCATCCTCATTGCTACCTACGATACTGCGTAACATAAGCATCGACCATGTAAGTATGCTGCGCCTTTAGGGGATAGTAAAAACATGGCGGGGGGCGGGGGACTCTGAAATGGCCCGACCTATTGTTTGGACGGGTTATTTTCCTTCCTTCTTGAGCTCGGCGTTGTACTCCTCACTGGCACGCCTCGGCCTTGGCCGCCATTTTCCTCTTTTTCTCATGCTCCCTCTTTCGAGCCTCGCGTTTTCCCTCGCCTGCGCCTCGAGATGAGCTTGCGTCTCCGCCAAGAGCGCTCATTGTGCTTGTCGTTCGGCACTCCTCCTCCCTCTTCTCACGGTCCCTCTTGGTATCCCACTCCTGCATGATCGAGACCCCGCAGTGTCGTGTGAGTGGATATCTTGTTGTTCCATTTGTGGTAACCACATAGCGGATTCGGGGACTACGGGTGAGGAGGGAGGTTCTTAATGCGTGCTTTGAAAGAGAAATGGTAGAGGAACATCTTGTAACTTTGTTCTTATAAGTGGACGATAGCGAGGCCATGTCCCAACAGCGGTTGGGATAGTCAGAAGAGTTGGCGTAACCCTAGTAATGCATGCCCAGGCTGAGCCACTACTTGGACTTGAAGAACTCGCATGTGTCCCACCGCAAGAGGGCAGCGTGTCCTCCTCGGGTGAGTCTTGCGTGAGCGCTCGGTGGGAATGTTCCGTAGGGGTTGCTTCTACGGGGGCTTCATTGCGAGGAGGTGCCCTCTTGGCATGTGCCGCTTGTTCATCCTAGGCAGCTGCAGCCCTTGCGAGTTGACAAATCCGTCCATTGCTTCTCCATCCGAGCAAAATTGTGTTGAAGTGTTGATGCAGGAGAACCCGTTGTGGGAGGGTACTACTTATATACCAAGAGCGGCCCCTCGTGCGGTGACTTGTAATGGGTTGAAGGAAATTGGCGTCCACGGCAGGCGATCTCGAGGAGAATCGTGTGGCGGCGTTGTGTCAAGTCTCGGGGGAAGCAGACTTGTTGGGTCACATCGTTGCATAAAGTCGCCTCATCGTGTCACATCGTTACAAAAATTTGGGATGTAGAGTTGTCATTTCCCTCTGAAAAGTTTGAGTGGCGAGTTTGGTCATTTGATCTCAAAATCGGTCAAGTGACCGTGGAGTAGTTGCCCGATGGAGGTAGAGTTGTTAACTTTTTGGAAATAAAAAGGTGGTGACAAGGTTGGTTGGTCCATTTGTGATTTTCAGTAAATTCTTAAGGGTCGATGAAATTTGTTAGACTCATAATAACATTTTGTGATAAATGGTATGTTGTTGTAGTGTGGTATATTTCGAAAAAATTTGTGAGGGCGATTGAGGTAGCAATAAGTCGTAAGTAGGAAGGTAAGTGATTCTTGCGATGCGATAGAGAATTCATACGGTGGAGAACTTTTGAGAAATGACACAGCGATAGCAACCTGACAGTTGATCCGGCAAAGGGGTTACAAGGCACCAAGGAATTCATACGGTGGAGAACTTCATGAACACTCGGGATGGATTCGTTGGTGTATGCAAATGAACACATTCGGCGGATTCACCTGAACGAGGGCAAACTAGGTGTTGCTTGATGATTCTAATTACCGTAGTTTAAGGCCGGAAGAAAGGAGAAGAGGAAGTGAAGAGTGAGGTGAATGGTAGCAAAAGCATCCATATATAGCTGGCGGTTGAAAATGGTGCCAAACTTGCCTCGTCGGGTCACATCATCTGAAAAATTTGGGGAGATAGAGTTGTCATTTCCCTCTGAAAAGGTCGTGAGGCGGATGATGAACCTTAAGGTTCTATTTGTTGGCCCAATCTTTCGATGAAAGCGATAAGTCAGGTAGGCGTCGCTCAACCCGACGATCCGGCTACAAACACGTAAGGCTCGAAAACCACGCAATCGCTGAACTGATTGACAAGTCGTTATCAACCGCGGCACGAATACCCGGTTGACGACCATTGAAATCGATTCTGCATACAAGAAGAAGCATGCAAGAACAAGATAAAGCAATCTAAAATTGCAAATAAAGATTGAAATATTGAATTTGGGATTTTGATAGCGTGATTAAGGTTGGTCTAGTCGACACAAGCCAATACACGCGTTCTTGACAATGCTAACTCTTAACTCAACAAAATCCAAGAAAACTAGAAGGGTCGACCTCCTTAAATAGGGAACGAGGAGCCACAAAACTAAAAGACTAGCAATATGGTACTATTCATGAGACTGTTCACATGAACAGTACTGTGAACAGTAACCGTGAATAGTCGTCGGCTGCCGGGTGGAGGCGGCCCAAGAGGTGGCCGGCCCAAATAGGCCAAGTAGGTGGCAGTCGAGATAACCTAGAGTGGTGGCTGCCCTTTGGGCCAAATAATTGATACAAATACAAGGCCCTCAACACAAGGCCCTCGGCCCAATGTGAGGTGTCGCATGAGACTAGGTATAAGTGAAGTAAATTCATCGGCACATTGGAGTAGCGTTTGACGCAAA
Organism: Phyllostachys edulis; assembly: GCA_036346405.1. Lineage (NCBI taxonomy): Eukaryota > Viridiplantae > Streptophyta > Magnoliopsida > Poales > Poaceae > Phyllostachys > Phyllostachys edulis. Next base: position 3,449 of record JAYEVD010000578.1, read on the forward strand.
CGAATCGATGGCGATCAAGTAGTCCGTTGGAGGTGGGATAGCGGTCGTATCTGGCGGGTCGATGTCCTCATCAGTAGAGTGCGGTCTTCTCGGTCTAAAAAGTAAGCATCGCTGACATCGCAGATGTGTTGTCATATTAGTGCGAAAAGGTGGTGTGGGGAGTCATGCTAGAAAGAGGGTGGTATGGGAGTCCCGATCTTCACTCCCTTAGGATTTTTTTTCCCAATTTAAGAGGTTCAATTAAGCAAACATTATTTTCATTAAGCTCTACCAACCGTTTATTGCAATCATTACATGAACCAATTTAAGACGTTTTCATACATAAAATTTGGAGCGTTACAAGCATTACATGATACATGCGCGGGTTTATTGCAATTGAGATGAAGGAGGAGGGGGTATTATCACATGTAACCTGATCAAATAGATACTCTTTGTTAATTTATCAGTTTAATATCGATGATATTCTTTAATATTGTATTGTACCATAGGCTAGATAAGATTGTACATGAACCAACTGAGGGAAATGTGTTTCATGCAGATCATATAACGATGTATCGTAGCCTCCGACTCGTGTGCATTTGAAGGCTACGATACGTCGTTATATGATCTACATGCCACGCATTCCCCCTTGTTTGTTCATGTACAAGCCTATCTAGCCTGCGGTACAATACAATATTAAAGAATATCATCCGCATTGAACCGATAAATTAACAAGGAATATTCTATCTATCATCTACGCAATGTGCCGGTCTCGGTCGGAGGAGCCTTCCCCTTCCCCTTGTCGTGGGACTCCCCACGTCGGTGTCATATGTAGAAGTCGCCCATGTCCTGCGATTCCATAATGTAAGTGCACCGTACAGTAAAAAAGGTAACAAGCACGTGTAGCGTAAAACGTAACAAGGAAGAGTAAATTCTGCTATCGTAGAAGTTTCGCTGTACATAACAAAACAAGGTGGAGAAAACATTACATTATGACACTGAATGACAACCGGATGAGCTAGGTCTGGTAGATACTCTTGGCAGTCAATGCGGGCCTACCACCACGATTCGGCCCCCTTATTTTGCACAAAATTATGCATGAATCTCCCCTCCGAGGTAGCACATTCCATGCTCCTGTCTTCACGCTCAGGCATCATCAAGGTGGTCCAATGCCCTGCGTCTGAAATTCGTGACACGTCGGCTTCCCGTAAATGGCCGCCTCGGGCTGGGAGGCAATCTACATGTCTTGGCTCCATGCTATGCTTCCGGCTACCTTGATGAGCTCCACACATCATTCGTAGGTGATCCCTCGATCACAATTTTCTTAAATCCTTCCTCCATGAAGAACTCCTCCGGATGCTCAGAAGCTCGTGAATATTCATCGTGTCGAGCCCTCCACCTGCACTACCTTGTACTAGAATCTCTGCGCAGTCCAACCCATCGGGTTCGCCCGTCTGAGACCATCGCCATAAAATACTAACAAGTCTTGTATGTTGAAATTACCTAAAGCCACGACAACCCCATCCGCTGCAAATATGTGTAATTAAATAAGATAAATTGTATGCAAGTGATGGATTACATATGTGTAATTAAATAGGAATAATTAATTAATTACTAACAATTTCTGAAACTTAATTATGAGTAATTATTTACCGCTAAACTAATTGCTAGTAGTTAATTTGCACTAATATAATATCTAGGAATGATAACTACTAAACTAATTACGACTAATTATTTACCACTAAACTAGTTAACTATGAATAAACTCACTAATTACGACTGATTAATTGCCACTACACTAACTAATTATGAGTGATTAACTACCACTAAATAACTTAAGAGTTGTTAATTTGCACTAATATAATACGGCGGACTAATAACCACTAAACTAATTACGACTAATTATTTACAACTAAACTAACTAATTACCACTAAACTAACTAATTATGACTTATTAATTACCACTAAATAAATTACTAGTAGTTAATTACACTAATTTAATATGCAAGACTGATAACCACTAAACTAATTACAACTATTTATTTATGTAAGACCAAGAGGTTTTTGGTCATATTATTTGATGATGAACACATTGACAATAAGTTAGACCTTGTCTCAATACTTAATGTTGAATATTTTGTCCTATAGACTTCTTTGTGGTGACTTGGTTCGAGCTCTGTTAAGTTACGCTTGAAAATCGGCTTATGTCGGGATTATCGGTAGTACCGACTTTGTTTGTCGGAACTCACGGAGTGCGGTATGACCGGTGTGTGACAGTAGTACCACAAGTCTTGAGTCGAATCGGTGTTTTGCTCGAACCATTAGATCCTGATCTAACGGCTCATGAGAGGAGCGTTCGGACCGTCCGAACTCTTTAAGGATTGTGAGCTTTTGGATTGAAATCTAACGGATGAAATCAAGTGGGCCGTTCAGACTTGCGATAGTGCTTTCTAAATCCAACGGCTGAGACCCATGGTCCGATCGGCCCATGGATCTGGAGCGTCCACGTGGCAAAGGACGTTGTTCTGAGGACTTTGTGGTTTTTTTGTGGAGCGGTAGTACCGTGGGTTTGCCAGCGGTAGTACCGCGATTGCTTTCTTTCAGAGAGAGAGCTTCTGACAGCTACAGTTAAATGAAAATCGGATGATCTGGAGTCTTGGAGCGAAACGACTGGTGAGCGGTATGACCGCACTTTGAACGTCGGTAGTACCGCACAAAGGTATGACCGCAAGGTTGCGGTATGGAAATTCCAGAGAGCATGTTTTTGGAAGATCTTGAGATTTTCCGATGAGCGATAGTTCCATGATGTATTGATGATGCGACCGCGTTTGTGGTAATGGGACGCACAATGGTGGTAGTACCGATTATACTCACGGAAAGTTGCCGCTTTGGGGTTTTGACTTAGGGTTTGTTGTTTTCGTAAGCCTTATCTTGTTGCGTGATGCATGATAGTGTTTATTGGTGTGTGTGTGTGTGCGCTAATGGATGGTCAAGTTGGAGAACTTGTGCCAAGAATTGGTTTCTCTGATCTTTGCATGTGCAAGATGAGCGGAGACAATCATGGTCGCGGACGATGAGGACTCGAGACTAGGATGGGGAGATCCGAGGTCTAGGAGGTCACGAATGTCATGAGATGGTTGGGATTATTTGGAGCACATGGAGATTGAAGGTGATTGTTGAAATCAGAAGGAGCTCCAGGAGGGAGTCCTAGAGGCTTCCCTTACGAGAAGCAGATATGGAAGTTTTGGTTTTGGAAAGTCGTAGAGATTTGGAAAACCCGTGTTGGTATGGGTTTCAGTCCCTTGATTTTCAGAGAGATAGAGTCAAGATCGTATTCGTTTTGGATACGGTCGACTCAAGGAGATAAATAGAGAGCTCGTTGGAGATTTGGATGAGCCGATAATAGGGTTTTTGGACCGTAGCCTTCTTCTTTGTTGTCTTTGCGGTTTAGAGGTCCTTCAATTGGGGCTTTGAGGGTGCTTGTGGGCACTTTGTAGACACAAATCAAGTTTGATATATAAAGTTCAGATTCGTTCTACTTTGTTTCTTGATTTGCTATTCTTCCGTGCGTTGAGGTGGTCTCGGTTGCCAGAAGCTCTTCAAGTGTCAACAGAGAAGTTCTTTGAAATTCTTGCACACAAGAAGAAGTTGAAATTAGGGGTCAATTCGCGCAATCATTCAACCCCCTTCGATTGCCATTACAATCCTACAATTGGTATCGAGCAAGGTTGCAATGGCATCGATCGAGATCGATTCTCGGGTAAGCCACCGTATTTCGATGGATCGACTACATCTATTGGAAGACAAGGATGGAGGTTTTCTCGCAAGCTCAAGGTAATGTCATCCGCAAAAGTTGAAAATCCTTATAAAGTGCCCATCGTGATTACTAACAACAATATGCCGATGTTGAAGCAAATGCTAAGGCTAGAAATATTTTGTTGCAAGGTTTAAGTCGGAGAACGAGTTTGTTATAATTGCTAATATAAAATCTGCTAACAAAATTTGAACAACTCTTGTTTGGTTATCATGAAGGTTCAAAATCATTAAAGGTGTTCGCCAAAATCAATTCAAAAGGAGTATTCTAAGTTTGAGATGAAACCGGAGAATCTATAGATGCACTTTTGATCGCCTCAATAAAATCATTAGTGATTTGCAACTGCTGATATGATTCATTACGATTCTCACAATGCTAGACAGATTTTGAATGCTTTGGATATGTCTGCTTGGGAGGTCCTAGTCACTACAATCAATCACTCTGTTAGTATGGAAACACTCACATTAAATAATCTTTATTCCAAGATGAAAACACATGAGATTGATATTTTGGCGTAATAAATAAGTCAAATTCTTTGGGTTTAGTGACTAACCAAACCGACAGTTCATCAAGTCCTTCTAGTTTGTCCTTAAGTGCTATTTCGGATGAACAATTGAGGAGATCCCGGAAGAACGATTTTGTACTCTTCTCAAATAGGGTGACTAAAGCAATCAATAATGTCGAGCAAGGAGAAGAGGAGGTCCAATCAGATGCTTTGAATGTGGTGAACCAAACCACATAAAAGTAAATTGTCCCAAGTCGAGAGGAAAAGAAGCCAAAGAGGACAAAGCACCATTTCGGCGCTCAAAATTCAAATTTGATTCAAGCAAAAAGCAAAATTATCGTAGAATTTGTCAACAAGGTGCTTTCACTCTTGAGGAGATTGGGCTAAGTGATGTTGATTCAGACAACGACAATGAGGATGATCACAAGAAGGCAAAAGAGGCTAATTTCATAGGAATGTGCTTTATGGCGAGTTGTGAAGAAACTAATGATGATGATGATCTCTACAAAGGACCTCGATGAGGTAAAGCCCTCTTATCTCGATCTATCACGTCTTTGTCTTTGAAATTGACAAATGAACTTAAAAAATACAAAAAGAAAGCAAAGAAACATGACCTTGTTGTTGATAGCTTGAATTCTGAAATTGATAGACTTAAGGCTGCTATTCCTGATGATGAATCATGTGAATCATGTCAAGTTTTGCATTCTGAATTAAAACTTGCTAGATCAATTCATGCTGAATTTGAAGAGTTAAAATGGCGATAAGTCATGTGATGATAAGTGAAACTTGCTTCATTGAGATTGAAAAACTGAAGTCTAGTTCATCTTGTTTAGAGACAAGTACTGTGAATGCTCAAATTAAGATTTGCTCTAATTGTGAACTGCTAGAAGCTAGACTTAAGTCATCTCAGGATTCTATACAACAAATGATTTATCATGAGACTCTTTCTTGCACAAATTATCCCAAACTTACAACCTGAAATAGAAGCTTTGACTAGACAATTAAATGAGTTTGCTGAAAAGAAAAAGATGCCCAGTCTAGTGCTTCTAAGAAAACGAGAATGGATATGTTAAGTGCACAATCATCCTAAATTGATGAAGAAAATGAGTACCTTAAAGACACTTTGGAGAGGTTTACTTTTGGCAAGAAAATCAATATGATCCTAGCAGATCAAAACTGAGTACTAAAAGTCAAGGTCTAGGATTTAATTCGCCGAGCATGCCAAGAATCATCCTCCCAAAATTCTTAAGCTTCTTGAACCCGAAAATTTGAAATTGAATCTGAACCTAAACATGTTGTGTTCAAGTCTGCTGGTTTTGAAAAGGATCTTATTACCAAAGTAAGCACTATAAAGAGAAAAACTAAAATTTCATATCAAGAAAAGTATCAGTGCACTTACTGTGGTAAAGAAGGTCATTTGGTTCAGTTTTGTTTTCGGAAAGCAAAGAAAGAAAAGAGAGATAGGCAAAGAAAGGTTTTTCAAGCTCCTGTTACTTTCACTAAACAAAATGCTGCAGTTTTAGGAGTTTTTGCACAAACCGATCAAGGCATATTCAAAATGTAATTGTCTTTGCTGATCCTACTCGTCGTGTGTCACAATATTGGGTTCCTAAATCATGTCTTACTAACTCAAAGATCGTGGAGACCGATACTCTCTTAAATGCAGTACAACGGTGAGGAAGGGAACATATGGTTAGTAGACTCGGGATGTTCAAGGCACATGACAGTGATTCAAAATGGTTCTCCTCCTCACTAAGGCATCCAAGGATGAATTAATTACTTTTGGGGATGCTTCAACCGAATTGTGATGGCAAAAGGTACTGTGCGCGTAAATGACAAGTTCATTCTCAAAGATGTCGCCTTGGTAAGTAAATTGAAGTACAATCCGCTCTCTGTTTCACAATTGATTGAAGAAAATCTTGAGGTAAGCTTTAAGAAACATGCTTGTAGGGTTTTAGATGCTTCTAGTGATCTTGTCTTTAACATCTCTAGCTTAGGAAAGTTTTTAAAGCTGATTTCAATCATTCTTTTTCTCCTAATGTTAAATGTCCGTAGCTTCGAATCCGTAGATCTTTTCTTTTGGCAATCGTAGATTAGGTCATATTGGTTTTGATCATCTTGTTCAATTAGTGAACCGATCTCATTAGGGGTCACTAAATTGAAAAGTGAGAAAGATTTGGTTTGTTCTCCCGTCGACATGGTAAGATGGTTGTTGCTCCACATTTTCCTATTTACGTAATCATCACAGATGGCCTCGACAATTATTGCATATGGACACCAGAGGTCCCTCAAGAGTTCAATCTGTTGGTGGTAAGTGGTATATTCTTGTGATTGTTGATGATTCTTTGTAGGTACTCTTGGGTGTATTTTATGGTGTCTAAGGATGAAGCTTTTGGTTATTTCAAGGATCTATTTCTCAGATTGAATAACGAATTAAATGGTCTTTGTGAAAGTAATAAGAAGTGATAATGGTACCGAGTTTAAGAATTCCTTATTTGCTTCCTTTTGCTCGAACAAGGTTTGGAACATCAATTTTTCTCTCCACGTGTTCCTCAGCGAGAATGGTGTAGTTGAGAGGAAACATAGAACCTTGGTTGAGATGGCAAGAACCATGCTTGATGAACATGCCACTCTTAGGAAGTATTGGGCAGAGGCAATCTCAACTGCTTGTCATGTCTACATACTCTCAAAAGCTTTGTATGGTTTGAAGCAAGCTCCTCGAGCCTGGTATGAGAGGCTTAAGTTTTTTTTGCTAAAAAATGACTTTCAAATGGGTAAGGTAGACAAAACTCTTTTCACTTTTAAACATGGAAATGATATATTACTTGTTCAGATTTATGTGGATGATATCATCTTTGGGGGCTCCTCTCATGCTTTGGTTTCCAAGTTTTTGAATACTATGAGCGGGGAGTTCGAGATGAGTATGATGGGGAGTTAACTTACTTCTTAGGATTGCAAGTAAAATGCAGACCAAGCAAGGCAATTTCATTCATCAAACCAAGTATACTAAAGACTTGCTTAGGCGTTTTGACATGGCAAACTGCAAGCCCATCTCTACACCAATGGGATCAACAAGCGTTCTTGACCCATATGAAGAAGGTGAGGCAGTGGATCAAAAAGAATATAGGAGTATGATTGGATCTCTACTCTATTTGACTGCTTCAAGGCCGGATATACACTTTCTTTGTATGCTTATACGCTCGATTTCAAGCTTCACCTCGTGCATCTCACCGACAATTTGTGAAAAGAATTCTCGGTATCTCAATCCACTTTAGAATTTGGGCTTTTCTATGCATCTTCATCTGTCTAACTGCGTGCATATTAGGATAGTGATTTTGCGGGGTGTAGGATTGATAGAAAAGCACATCCGCACATGTCACTTTTAGGCACATCTTTAGTGTCTTGGTCTTCACGAAAACAATCTTCTGTTGCTCAATCAAGCTATTTGAAGTTGAGTATGTTCTTTGCTACTAGTTGCTCTCAAGTCCTTTGGATTTCTTCTACTCTTAGAGATTTTGGCTTAGAATTGGGTCTTGTTCACTTTATTGTGACAATACTAGTGCTATTCACATTGCTAAAAATCCGGTAAGAACATTCTAGAACCAAACACATTGATATCAGATTTCACTTTCTCGTGAGATCATGTTGAAAAATGTGATATTGTTCTCCACTTTGTTGAGACCGATTTTCAGCTTTGTTGATATTTTCACTAAGCCGCTAGATACTTCTCGTTTTGTTCATTTGCGGAGTGAACGGGTGTTGTTCATCCTATGGGCTTATTTTGAGGGGGCTGTTTTGTCAAAATTTGAAGCTTTAATTATTCATTAAGTCCCGACCATTGAAATCAAAAGAGTAGTAGAGCTTCCTTTATCATATTTATTCATGTGCTATGTAGCCTTGATGCGGACCGGTTTAATAAACTTGCTACATAAAGAACTAAAGCTTGACATGGTGAAATCTTTGACTAGCTTGATTATTGGTATCACTTCGTGTTGGTTATTGAAAAGGATAAGCTTGTTTGTGAGTCTTATTTTAAGTCTTGGTTTTGAAGGAACAATGTCTCTCATTTCAATCCTCTGTTGCTCACTCAATTTGGCATGTCATAAAAGATAAAGGGTTGAGCAAAAGAATATGAAAAGATGTGTGCTTCAAGCATGCCATACATAGCTGTGTATAAAAAAAAGGGGTACATAACAGTACTCACATGAAAAGACGTGTGCTTCAAGCATGCCATGCACAGTTTTGTGTCCTTGAAATAAAAAAAAATACACAAAAAGTGCTTCAATCAAAAGAAGTATGCTTCAAGCATGCCACCCTGGAAAAGAAGTATGCTACAAGCATGCCACATGCAAATGAAAAATTGAAAGTAAAGCAAGAGGATGTTTCATGAGACTGTAGCTCATCCAGATTTAAAGTTTGTCTCCTTTGTTTTGCTTTCACTTTTGGTGACTTCTTTTGTGGTCCTATAATCTTTTTAGTCATCGTGTGAAATGCTTGTCATGACATTAAAATTGACTCATCATAGTTACATACTTGTGCGGACATTGCTATATGGCATATGCATTTATATGATCTTGTTAGCTCTATTCAATCAAATTGGCTTGGCTAATCCGAAGAAATTGACTTGCAAAGCTTACGGACTTTTACTCTTTTCTGCTCCTTCTCTTTTCGCTTCTTGATGATCACATTACCAAAGGGGAGAAAATCGAGAGAAAATCTGCAAAATTCTGCACAAATTTGATTTTCTAGTGTTAAAGGAAGTCTTTCAAACTATAGTTCACTTTGCTTGAGAAAAGCTGTTGATCCCAAAGAAGGTACAAGATGTACTAGATCGAATCGACCCTAGAATGTTCTGAAGTTCGTAGTTTCCTTGGACTTGCGGGATATTACCGTGAGTTCATTGAAAACTTCTCCAAAATTTCTAGACCTCATTCGACTTTTAAAGGAGAACAAATTCTTTTGGTCACCGAGTGTGTGTAATGACTTTCACTCTTGAGAAAGCTCCTGACCGAAGCTCCTGTTCTCACTCTTCCAGATATTCATAAGGATTTTGACATCTATTGCGATGCATCCCGCCATGGGCTTGGCTATATGCTTATGCAAGAGGGCCGAGTTGTGGCATATGCATCTAGGCAGTTGCGACCTCATGAAGTAAATTATCCTACTCACGATTTGGAATTGGCAGCCGTAGTCCATGCATTAAAGATTTGGCGACATTACCTTCTTGGTAATCGCTAGAAATCTATACCGATCATAAGAGCACGAAATATATATTCACTCAAGTTGATCGAATATGAGATAAAGAAGATGGCTTGAATTGATCAAGGACTACGATATGGGTATTCATTACCATCTGGCAAGGCCAATATTGTGGCCGACGCTTTAAGCGAGAAAGTCACAATGCAACTGTTTATCGACAGTGCCTCTAGCTAAGAGCTTATGTGCTGATTTTTAGCGCTTAAGTCTTGAAATGGTAGAAAATGGATTTCTTGCTGCCTTGGAAGTAAAGTCAACACTCGAAGATCAGATTCTGGAGGCCCAGAAAACTGATGCGGAGGTAGCTGAAATCAAGGAAAATTTGAAGGCGGGTAAAGCCAACGAATTTTCTGAAGATGCTCGTGGTACCATTCGGTATCGCAACCGTCTGGTGGTACCCTCAGATTCTCAGCTGAGAGAGCTAATCCTTAAGGAGGCTCATAATTCCAAGTTTTCCTTGCATCCTAGAAGCACTAAAATGTACCAGGATTTGAAGAAAACATTTTGGTGGAGCAAGATGAAAAGACAAATTGCTCAGTATGTTGCTGAATGTGATATTTGTCAAAGGGTTAAAGCCGAGCACTTGAAACTCTTTGGTACCCTTGAAATTTTGCCGATTCCACAATGGAAATGGGAAGAAGTCGGTATGGATTTTGTTACCGGACTTCCAAAGACTCAGAATGGATTCGATGCCATCTGGGTGATAATTGATCGTCTAACAAAAGTGGCTCATTTTATCTCTGTCACAACCACTTTCAATGGCGTGCAATTGGCGAGTTATATATTGCCAAGATTGTTTGTCTCCACGGTGTTCAAAGTCATTGTTTGCATCAGTGGATCTCAATTCACTTCTCATTTTTGGAATTGCCTTCATCAAGCAATGGGAACTGAACTCTCCTTTAGCACTGCTTGTCATCCTCAGACCAGTGGTCAAACTGAAAGGGTGAATCAAGTGATGGAGGATCTTCTTAGGACCTGTGTGCTATCATATGGCAAGAATTGGGAGAAATCTTTGCCGTATCTGGAGTTTTCCTACAATAATAGCTACCAAGCAAGTATTCAAATGTCACCTTTTGAAGCCTTGTATGGAAGAGCTTGTAGGATTCCGTTGAATTGGTCAGAGTCTGGTGAAAGACCCTTCTTTGGTCCAGACTTGGTGATGGAAGCTGAAGAGCAAGTTTGTCTGATTCGAGACCGTTTGAAAACTGCCCAGTCTCGTCAGAAGAGCTATGTCGACCATCGACGTCGTGAGCTAAGCTTTGAGGTAGATGATTATGTCTATCTTAAAGTGTCACCGATGAAGGGCACTCATCGCTTCCAAGTCAAAGGAAAGCTAGCACCTCGTTATATCGGACCTTTCCGAATAATTGCAAAACGAGGGGCTGTGGCATATCAATTGGAACTTCCCGACTCTCTCTCGGCAGTTCATGATACCTTTCATGTTTCTCAATTAAAGAAATGTCTTCGTGTTCCGACCGAGGCTACTGCTTATGAAATTCTTGATCTTCAACCGGATCTTTCTTATCAAGAACAACCGGTGCGTATCCTCGATGAAATGGAACGTAGGACAAGAAATCGCACTGTCAAGTTCTTGAAAATTTAGTGGGCTAATCACTCAGAGGATGAAGCCACGTGGAAGCGCGAAGATCTGATGAGGATTGAGCACCCCCACCTTTTTGTTGTTTAAGAATTGCCTTTAAATCAAGAAAGGCAAGGTTAGACAAAGCAATGTAAAAAGAAGGATGTAATGGCAACACTATGTTGTTATGTAAAATCTTTCTTTTCTGTCTTTAAAAGAAATAAAGACAACTGATGTTATGCTTCTAAAAGGATCATTTTAGCATCATCCCTTTCCAAATTCTCATCCATCCAAAATCACGGGACGAGATTTTCTTAAGGGGGGTAGGTTTGTAATAGCCTCAGCTTTAATAAACAGTAATAAGATGTTGTTCATAGCATCACTGTTCATTTTGGCAAAACTGGGCAACATGTTACAATCTAATTTCCCCAGTTTCTAACCAAAAACTCCAACTTGATCAAAGCTTCAAAAGGAAATACCACTCAATGTTGGTATTAAGACGGAAGTATTTTATTTAGAAGCCAAATGATTTAGTTTGCCCAAAAAATATTTTTTGTTCAATTTTTAGAAATTATTTGGATCTTGAGAAAAATATTTGTCTTTAAACAAAACCTATTCGCCTAGATGAATTATTTATGTATTTCCAAAGAAGAAGCAGTGGTTTCAAAATTTATTTGGGGAACATATCATCCAAAGAGCAATTCTGCAAAGTCTCATAATTTTACAAATTTAGTTGCTATTTTTGAAGCCCGGTCAAGCTTTTGAAATTTGAAATTGGTTGGGTCAACCCTTAGGCCTAAACCCAACTTTAGCAATTGAGCGACTCGATCCTACCAAGTTGAGTCCAACCCAGTGCAAAGTGGTTCTGTCACGTTCACGCCGCCCTAACTCCCAAAGTGAACGCGAGCCGTCGATTTCCTCGTGAACGGCGAGATTTGCGGCTGTGCGAGCCATCCATGCCTGCCAAGCAATATCCACCGTTAGATCTCCATCCTACTGCGCCTCCCTTCATGGCCGTTGGATTTTTAACGAACGGACCAGATCTATTGGGCCGTTCGGACCACTCCAATCCGCCATCTCATTTTGACCGTAGGATCTAAATTGTGCGGCGTCAATCAGCGAGCTATGCCATTTTTAAATGGCAAAACCGAAAACGTGTGAGCCGTTGGATCCTCAACGTGTGGACTAGATCAGGTGTGCCGTTTGGACCGGCCGGAGGTGCCAAGCGATATCCTCCGTTGAATTTTGATCGGACGGACCACATCCATTGGGCTGTTCGGACCATCCGGACCTCCCCTTGGTCTTGACCGTTGATTTTAGATCCAACCACGTCTTCCTTTTTGGGCTTGAACTCGTAGGCACGCATTAAATCTTGGACCATTGGCTTGTGATCGAACGGCCCTGGGGGATTGTAACCTTCGGACCACCCGGACCTCCCTTCAATCCTAACCGTTCCTTTGAGATCGCACGATCCATATTGAAGGATACCGGTTAGATGTAATTGTCTACCTCATCGCAGCCGCTCTTTTCTAATCGGACGGTTGCTGTTCCGTGAAGTTTGCCGTGTGCTGTGCGTGGCTGTGACTGCCTTTGGGGCCCGCTTGGCAGCGACGACTCTCTTCTCCTTCTCTTTGTCTATGCGTCGCCGACATTCTTGCAGGCGGTGGCAATGCATGAGGAATATCTGAATATTCCTTTGATATTTAGCCTTAGTTGCCACCTCATCGCCTCTAGAGAGTTCTCGCTTGCTCCGAGAGCCCAAACTCTATATAAACCCTAAGCGTGAAGCTCTGCCATTGTTGGTGAGAAGAGCTCCTTTAGCTTGGCCTTCCTTCGGTGAAGCTTCCTTGCTCTTACCCTTGTTCAGCTATGAACATGCCTAAATCTCATATTAATGTGGATTTTGGGCATCTCTTGTAGGGTTGGACCTAGGGTTTCCTCTCTGTCAACTTAAGCCAGTTGGAGCACCACCTCGGTGAAACCTCATTCTAGTGAGTTAGGCCCCATCCCTTCCTATCAAGAACGTGGGTGGTAGTCTTTAGAGCTTAAGTTCTATCAGTTTTGGTCAGACCAGAGAAGGGGACTTTGGCTCTTTGTTGTTTCGGCCAAGATTTGACTTCATATATTTTCTTCTCCAGCTGGTAAGCTAGATCTTGTCTCTTGTCACCTTGTGTACCCTAAAGGCTTCAATAGTTCACTTGAGCTATCTACTGGTACATGGATACTCAAAACTTCTTTAAACTGAAAAGTTGTTTTTATAACTTTTCGGTCTTTCATATCGTTATCAAGACCTAGGATTTCTCTTACCGGTATACTAGCTTATTTAGGTCCTAGGTAAACCCTAGTATCATAAGTAGACCTTCTTTTGATTATTAAGGGCACCGATTCAATTATTAATACAAACCCTCTCTCTGTTAGTTATTGTCGGTCAAGGCACCGACAAATGTAATCTTTCTTTTCTTTCTTTAAAAGCTGGGTTGTTAGGGTTAGCATTGATGGGTTGTGCTATTAATTACTCTCCAGATAGCTCTAACTCCACTTTAAAGCCACGGTTTTGTGTATTTTTCCAAGTCAACCTAAAATAAAAAGACTCTTTCTTTGTTTTGTTGTTGGTCAAACCGACAACATATCAAAGAAGAGTCCAATTTCTTAAATTACTATTAATAATTATTAAATGATCGGTTAGGTTCTGACACTAGTTTAAATACACTTAGCAAGCAAGGTATTTCATTTAGGTGATGATTAGCTAGGCAAGTAATTCAATTGTAAGTCGTCTGTTCAGCTTTTAAAAATCAAACTCGTAGCTCAATCTAAACTCTAAGCTGTAGTAAATAGTACTAGCAAAGGTTAGTTGTAGCTTATTATTCTTAATTAAATTAATGTACCTTAAGCATGTTGCTAATAATGCATTAAGCCATTGACCATGCATTCTTTTTATGCATCTTTGTTCTCTGCTTTTCCCTGTGTTCATTGGATTTTATTTTCTTTTAGATTACGGTTCTTACGAGGTTGTTGAATCTATTGTTGAGCGACAAGAACACGAACAAGAGGTTATTTATTACTACCAAGGCAAGCTTCTCTCTCGCACCATGTTGATCCCAAATTTGTGAAGCTGTAGATTTACAAAACACGTTGATCTTGTTGCATGCAATTTTCTAAAATTATTTATGATCTGCTCTCTAGTTAGCTACAACCCAATCTTTGTGGCTTACCTTGAATTTAATCATACACTCAGTTTAAGGTATTGTTTGTATTAAAATAATTAGGTTAGAACTTTGCTTAGCCATGCAATCCATAGAGCGGTAGTGTTTGGCAAGCTTATCTTGTCAAACACAGGAACAACAAATGAATTTTATTTATTTTGATTCTTTGTTCAGTTTATTTAAATGAAATGACTATAAATCTTGTTAATAAACTGATTTCAAATCTGGACAAGTGGATGCTAGTGATGGTGCCTTTGTGCACGAGAACCGGGAAATGTGGATGTCTTATGCAGGTTTATTAAGGACTGAACTCTGACAGGCCAATTCAAGCCCCAACGTACTTCCACACGCAGTGTATGGGCACTGTTTGGTTAAGTAGAAGGTTAATGCTATTGAGTTGGGAACAGGAGAGTAGGGACATGTGTATTGATCTCATATGGCATAGATGCTTAAGTCTTCGGGCTGTGTCTTATGCCATGTGAATTTTATATCGATATCAGATGTTCTTAGAAGGGTGAGGGCGTATATGTGTTCCATCGCATGTACGTACCTTCAGGGCCCTGACTGCGGTCTAATATGTGTGGCTAACACGAGTTTGCATTTAATTGATTGGGTCGGCATTCCCGACACAACATGTGGGCCCCGGTTGAGCAGATGCTATCAGTCGTTGTTTAAGCGGGATCAGTCTCACATGGGTTGTCCAACTCAATAGTGTCAACTTGTTGAAAAATACCAAATCTTAGTCTACCCGGCCGGCATACCAAAGGAAGTGTGCTATTATTCCGGAGGCTTACGGGCTAACTAAGTCGTGTGGGTAAAGATGTACACCCCTGCAGGGTTTTAAAACTATTCGAATAGCCGTGTCCACGGTTACGGACGACACTTGAATTGATGTCACCTGTATAGACTTTGCTCTAAATTCGGTTTTTGGGAATTATTTCGGCATGATGGTTGTCATGCACGGTTTGATAGTGATCTGTCACTTTAATATTGTTACTCTTTATGCTTATGCTCTCATTTACTTACTGTTTTAGTCCAAATTTATTTATAAAATCGCCTTGTCAAAACTTAGCAATTGTAGGTTAAGATGTATTGCTTTCTGCAAACTGAACCATTATAACCCTTCTATTGTTAACCTTATGCATGTAAAATTTCTATTCCCTTGTATAGGTCCTATCAAACACTTTCTTTTATTAGTTTGTGTAAGTCTTCTTGAGTACCTTCCGTACTCGGGGTTTATAAACCTCTTGTTGCGGTGAGGATGGTTACCTATATGAGATGCTCGTTAGCGCCGATCGAGGTGGCGCTAACGAGTGAAATAGTTCTAGTCTCCACATAATAGCTTTGTGGGTGATGGGGCCATTGGTGGTTTTGTTGTTTAGCTTTGCTTCATTGTTGAATTTTTTGTGATGACCAAAGTCATCATTACTATAGCACCTAGAACAAAATGTAACTTTGTCATGTATAATTATGTAAATGTATGCCTTGTATGTGTATGATGCAATGTTGTTTAAGGATATATGCACAATAGTCACTAATCACAGGAACTATTGCATGACATATATCAAGGGAACTGAATATTGGAATTGTTACTTGTTATTATTATGCTTCTAGTATGATTTTTAATGAGGGAATTGCACTGTTCCTTAATTAAGAATTATGCTACCAGTATAATTTTAATTCGACACATTCTAATATTTGAGGGTCTTACAGCGTTGGTATCAGAGCATACGGTTGCCTGTAGGTTAGAATTAGCATGGTCGTTATCCTTAGTGAGTTTCTGTGAAACTATTTTAACATAATTAAATTTCTAAAGATCTAAGTATGCTATCTTTTACTTCTTATCTTCCTTAGTATCAATTCTTATCCAACTTTCTGTTGATTTTCCAAGATAAGTTTCTTACTTACCTTGTCCTTTGTCTGTAGATGAGTGGCTGGTATTTGATTAAGGAGACTCGAGCCGAAGATGTGGACGGGTTTCCGGCCTTGCTTCGAGATATGATGTGGCGAGCTAATTTCACTTATCAGCCGGAGTATGCCATCTACCGTCGAGACCGAGGGCCTGGTATGGAAGAGTACCAAGCTATCATTAATGTGATCGCCAGACAGGTGGTGGGTAGTGTTCCATACTGCATCCATGTACGTGCCACCTCTGAATCTATGGCTGTTCAGGAAGCTACGCGTAGGATGATGAGCCTCCTTCGTCATGATTTGACAGAGCTGTCACAGCCACCCTATGTTCACTTCCCAAAACAAGGCCCTAGAGAAGATGTGAGTACATTTGATGAGATTCAGTTTGGAGAGGACCCATACGTCTGTGAGTTAGCGAGATTGGTCCGTATTATGGACCAAGTCCATCAGCATCTCGTGTATGAGCTATGGAAACCCAGTAAATGCGCGACGAGGCACAAGAATATCTGAGGCTTGGTGTTGCCACGAACCGCATTCCCGTACGCGTGCTTTATGGTAACAATGAGATCCCCAGTACCATTGACTGCCGGGATTTCGACTTCGAAGTGCTGGGCTTGTTCCTATCCTTGGCGGTGTCGCCAAGCCCAGGATGTCGGCCGGTTTTCCTCGCACCAATGACACTGCACCTCGGAGGCCATCATTTCTTTGTTGGGTTCTCCTACCGTCTCATCGGTCCAAGGGACCCCATAGATACGGGTTCACCTAAGGCTCATATGTTAAATGAGTTTCCGGTGAATTTTAACCGTAATGATTATACATAGGGGCTGAATGATGTGTTCTGCGGTAGATGTGTAATAGGCTAGTAGTCATTCCATTAAGTTTTGTGTAATAGAATAGTCTATATTTTGTAAAAATGCTGTGTGCCGACTTTTGGATGTTGGACCTGATTTTGTGTCAGCCGACTGCTAATAAAAGTGGAGGCCGAACTTTTTGCTGTACTCGGGTGTTTTATGATTTTGGTGTTAATTTGGTTGCATATCATAACATGATGCATGATTAAGTCTAGTACTTCTTTCTTTTCTATCTCAGAATCTTGTATGTGTTCGCTCGAGTATATCCTTGTGATGTTGTTAACCATTATATGGCAACAGGATGACAAGACCTACTACTCGTGCACGATCACAACAAGAGGAGAGGTTCTCAACCCCTGTTCCCTATACTCAAGGGGAGCAGGCTGATCATTCTAGTTCTCATGGTCCGCAAGGTGGTAGACAGGAAGAGGAGCTTCCTCCACCACCCACTATGGCGGATGTGCTCATGCAAATCGGAACCGAATGGACCGACAGCAGATTTGGAACAAATTGCGCGCATAATACTTCTTCGACCACCCACCAATGGTGGCGGGGGGAGTTGAGATGGGCAGAAGTCTTGCTGATTTTCAGCGGACTAACCCACCAATATTCTCCAGCTCTCAAGACCCGATGGAAGCGGAGGATTGGCTTCGGGAGATTGAAAAGAAGCTGCTGATTGCCCAATGTTCTGAAAGGGAGAAAGTCCTATATGCTAGTTACCAACTGACTGGGCCGGCTAGTAATTGGTGGGACAATTATCTAGCTATCCATTTACAGGACATACCCTACTTGGCTTGAGTTTATGGAGGCCTTCCATGAGGCCCATATTCCTAAAGGAGTGATGGCGCTCAGCGGCAGGAATTTCTCGCTCTCAAGCAAGGGCGAAAATCAGTGACCGAGTATCTTCATGAATTCAATTTTCTTGCTCGGTACGCCCCTAACGATGTTGCGACTAACACTCGTCGTCGAAACCGTTTCATGAATGGTTTGTCGGAAGAGTCAGTAGTTGGCTTTGGCGATACAAGATTTGAAATTTTCAACATCTTGTGGACAAAGCTATTATTATGAAACTAAGAGCAAGGCTTAAGAGGAGTCACGAGCGGCAAAAGCTACCCAATTTGCCTCTAGCAGACCGTTCAATAACACGGCGTCTGTGGCGACCTCGATCTTCCGAAGCGTCGATTCGGCTCCACCTAGGCGGTGTTTGCATTTCGTCCACCTCCACCCAGGGCGATCGACCTAGTGAAGCGAACCACCCTCTCGCTATCAATGTCGGGCTGGTGTGATTTGCTACCATTGTGGGACGCTGGGACATTTCGCAAACCAATGTTTTGCTAAGGCACGTGGGTTGCCACTGCTCAACCCTCCCTACCGCTTTGTCGTCTGCACCATCTCCAAAGACAGCTTGTCAAGCCTAATCCATTCGATCATGATCCGTATAAATCAAATAGCTGCTGCGAAGAAGCTACGAGGCACTGAAGTTATTCTTGGTATGCTCCTAGTTAATTTTAGTTCACTCATTGTTTTATTTGACTCTGGAGCATCCCATTCTTTTGTTAATAGGCGTTTGCTACCCAACATCAATTGGTTATGCATCATCTTTATCCACCACATATTATTCACTCACAGGGTCATCTTCATGGTGATCAAATCGCCATAATGTCAACATCAATATTGAAGGGTAGATTTTTGGGCGGAACTGATTGTGATAAACTCTAAAGGGGTAGATGTTATTTTGGGAATGGATTGGTTGTCCAAGAATCTCGGACAAATTAATTGTGCCCAACGAACTATATCTATAACTAATAAAAACAGCATTTCAGTCGTTTTTCAGTCTAGAACAGTTCATTCTCATCTTGGTGCATTGCAAATTGATGTTGCCCCTACTTTGGAGTCAGTACCGGTTATATGTGAATATCCGGACGTCTTTCCTGAAGACCTTCCCGGTATGCCACCAGATCGGGAAGTGGAGTTCGTGATTGAACTAGTTCTCGGCACTGCTCCCATATCTAGAAGACCCTATCGTATGCCTCCTAATGAGCTGGTTGAATTGAAGAAACAGCTTGGAGAATTACTTGATAAGGGATTCATTCGACCGAGTTCCTCACCTTGGGGATGCCCAGCCATCTTTGTCAAAAAGAAAGACCAGACTTTACGGATGTGTGTGGACTACCGTCCGTTAAATGAAGTCACTATCAAAAATAAGTATCATTTGCCCCGAATTGATGATCTGTTTGACCAGTTGACTGGAGCCCGGGTCTTTTCTAAAATTGATTTGCGATCGGGCTATCATCAGATCAAGGTTAGAGCTGAGGACATTCCTAAAACCGCATTTTCTACTCGTTACGGATTGTACGAGTATACTGTTATGTCCTTTGGTCTAACAAATGCTCCTATTTATTTCATGAATCTTATGAATTCAGTATTCATGGATTTCTTAGATAAGTTTGTTGTTGTGTTCATTGGCGACATTCTTATCTACTCCAAGTCTCAGAAGAACATGAACAACATCCGAGACTTGTCTTTGGATACACTTCATAAGCATCATTGTATGCTAAATTTAGCAAGTGTGCTTTCGGCTCAAGCAAGTTGCATTCTTGGGACATGTATTATCCGAAGGAGGTATTTATGTTGATCGACAAGGTACAAGATGTACTAGACTGGAAGCAGCCCCAGAATGTTCCTGAAGTTCGAAGTTTCCTTGGACTTGCGGGATATTACCGTAGGTTCATTGAAAACTTCTCCAAAATTTCTAGACCTCTAACTCAGCTTTTAAAGAAGGAGAACAAATTCTTTTGGTCAGCAGAGTGAAAACAAACTTTCGGCTCTTGAAAGCTCTTGACCAAGCTCTGTTCTCACTCTTCGAGATATTCATAAGGATTTTGACATCTATTGCGATGCATCTCGCCATGGGCTTGGTACGTGTGCTTATGCAAGAGGGCGAGTTGTGGCATACGCATCTAGGCAGTTGCGACCTCATGAAGTAAATTATCCTACTCATGATTCGGAATTGGCAGCCGTAGTCCATGCATTAAAGATTTGGCGACATTACCTTCTTGGTAATCGTTGTGAAATCTATACTGATCATAAGAGCCTGAAATATATATTCACTCAAGTTGATCTGAATAAGAGACAAAGAAGATGGCTTGAATTGATCAAGGACTACGATATGGGTATTCATTACCATCCTGGCAAGGCCAATGTTGTGGCTGACGCTTTAAGCAGAAAGTCACAATGCAACTGTTTATCGACAGTGCCTCTGGCTAAGAGCTTATGTGTTGATTTTCAGCGCTTAAGTCTTGAAATGGTAGAAAATGGATTTCTCGCTGCCTTGGAAGTAAAGTCAACACTCGAAGATCAGATTCTGGAGGCCCAGAAAACTGATGCGGAGGTAGTGAAATCAAGGAAAATTTGAAGGCGGGTAAAGCCAGCGAATTTTACGAAGATGCTCGTGGTACCATTGATTATCATAACCGTCTGGTGGTACCCTCGATTCTCGGTGAGAGAGCTAATCCTTAAGGAGGCTCATAATTCCAAGTTTTCCTTGCATCTGGAAGCACTAAAATGTACCAGATTTGAAGAAAACATTTTGGTGGAGCAAGATGAAAAGACAAATTGCTCGATATGTTCTTTGAATGTGACATTTGTCAAAGGGTTAAAGCCGAGCACTTGAAACCTCTTTGGTACCCTTGACCTTTGCCGATTCCACAATGGAAATGGGAAGAAGTCGGTATGGATTTTGTTACCGGACTTCCAAAGACTCGAGAATGGATTCGATGCCATCTGGGTGATAATTGATCGTCTAACAAAAGTGGCTCATTTTATCCCTGTCAGAACCACTTTCAATGGCAGGCAATTGGCAGAGTTATATATTGCCAAGATTGTTTGTCTCCACGGTCTTCCGAAAGTTATTGTTTCAGATCGTGGATCTCAATTCACTTCTCATTTTTGGAATTGCCTTCATCAAGCAATGGGAACTGAACTCTCCTTTAGCACTGCTTATCATCCTCAGACCAGTGGTCAAACTGAAAGGGTGAATCAAGTGATGGAGGATCTTCTTAGGGCCTGTGTGCTATCATATGGCAAGAATTGGGAGAAATCTTTGCCGTATGTGGAGTTTTCCTACAATAATAGCTACCAAGCAAGTATTCAAATGTCACCTTTTGAAGCCTTGTATGGAAGAGCTTGTAGGACTCCATTGAATTAGTCGAGTCAGTGAAAGACCCTTCTTTGGTCAGACTTGGTGATGGAAAGTGAAGAGCAAGTTAAATGCGATTCGAGACCGTTGAAACCGCCGATCTCGTCGGAAGAGCTATGCCGACCACCGACGTCGTGAGCTAAGCTTTGAGGTAGATGATTATGTCTATCTTAAAGTGTCACCGATGAAGGGCACTCATCGCTTCAAGTGAAAGGAAAGCTAGCACCTCGTTATATCGGACCTTTCGAATTATTGCAAAATAAGGAACATGGCATATCAATTGGAACTTCCTCTCTCTCGTACCGTTCATGATACCTTTCATGTTTCTCAATTAAAGAAATGTCTTCGTATTCACCGAGGCTCTCGCTTATGAAAGTCTTGATCTTCAATGGATCTTTCTTATCAAGAACAACCGGTCGTATCCTCGATGAAATGGAGCGTAGGACAAGAAATCGCCCATCAAGTTCTTGAAAATTCGATGGGCTAATCACTCCGAGGATGAAGCCACGTGGGGCCAAGATCTGATGAGGATTGTGCACCCCCACCTTTTTGTTGTTTAAGAATTGCCTTTAAATCAAGAAAGGCAAGGTTAGACAAAGCAATGTAAAAAGAAGGATGTAATGGCAACACTATGTTGTTATGTAAAATCTTTCTTTTTCGTCTTTGAAAGAAATAAAGACAAGCGATGTTATGCTTCTAAAAGGATCATTTTAGCATCATCCCTTTCCAAATTCTCATCCATCCAAAATCTCGGACGAGATTTTCTTAAAGGGGTAGGTTTATAATGACCTCGGCTTTAATAAGCGATAATAAGATGTTGTTCATAGCATCACTTATTCATTTTGGCAAAAGCGGGCAACATGTTACAATCTAATTTCCCCAATTTCTAACCAAAACTCCAACTTGATCAAAGCTTCAAAAGGAAATACCACTCAATTTTGGTATTAAGACTGGGAAGTATTTTATTTAGAAGCCAAATGATTTAGTTTGCCCAAAAATAATTTTTGTTGAATTTTTAGAAATTATTTGGATCTTGAGAAAATATTTGTCTTTAAACAAAACCTATTCGCCTAGATGAATTATTTATGTATTTCCAAAGAAGAAACAGTGGTTTCAAAATTTATTTGGGGAATATATCATCCCAAAGAGCATTCTGCAAAGTCTCATAATTTTACAAATTTAGTTGCTATTTTTAAAGCTCTGATCAAGCTTTTGAAATTTTGAAATTGGTTGGGTCAACCCTTAGGCCTAAACCCAACCTTAGCACTTGTGAGCGACTCGATCCTACCAAGTTGAGTCTAAGCGCAAAGTGGTCCGGCTCTGTCACATTCACGCGCGCCCAACTTCCAAATGAAGCAAGCCGTCGATTTCCTCGTGAACAGCCAGGATTTGCGGCGCTGTGCAAGCCATCCATGCACGCGAAGCAATATCCACCGTTAGATCTCCATCCTACCGCGCCTCCCTTCATGGCCGTTGGATTCTTAACGAACGGACCAGATCTACTGGGCCGTTCGGACCACTCCAATCCGCCATCTCATTTTGACCGTAGGATCTAAATTGTGCGGCGCGCGATCAGCAGGCTATGCCATTTTTAAATGGCAAAAACTGAAAAACGTGTGAGCCGTTGGATCCTCAACGTGTGGACTAGATCAGGTGGGCCGTTCGGACCGGCCGGAGGTGCCAAGCGATATCCTCCGTTGAATTTTGATCGGACGGACCACATCCATTGGGCCGTTCGGACCAACCGGACCTCCCCTTGATCTTGACCGTTGATTTTAGATCCAACCGTGTCTTCCTTTTTGGGCTTGAACTCGCAGGCGCGCATTAAATCTTGGACCATTGTCTTGTGATCGAACGGCCCTGGGGGATTGTAACCTTCGGACCACCCGGACCTCCCTTCAATCCTAAAAATTCCTTTGAGATCGCACGATCCATATTGAAGGATACCGGTTAGATGTAATTGTCCACCTCATCGCAGCCGCTCTTTTCTAATCGGACGGTTGCTGTTCCGTGAAGTTTGCCGTGTGCTGTGTGTGGCTGTGACTGCCTTTGGGGCCCACTTGGCAGCGATGACTCTCTTCTCCTTCTCTTGCTGTGCGCCGTCGCCGACATTCTTGCTGGAGCGGTGGCAATGCACAGGGAATATACGAATATTCCTTTGATATTTAGCCTTAGTTGCCACCTCATCAGCTCTAGAGAGTTCTCGCTTGCTCGAGAGCCCAAACTCTATATAAACCCTAACTGTGAAGCTCTCGCCATTGTTGGTCGAGAAGAGCTCCTTTAGCTTGGCCTTCCTTCCCAGTGAAGCTTCCTTGCTCTTACCCTTGTTCAGCTATGAACATGCCTAAATCTCATATTAATGTGGATTTTGGGCATCTCTTGTAGGGTTGGACCTAGGGTTTCCTCTCTGTCAACTTAAGCCAGTTGGAGCACCACCTCGGTGAAACCTCATTCTGGTGAGTTAGACCCCATCCCTTCCTATC
Source organism: Phyllostachys edulis (assembly GCA_036346405.1). Taxonomy (NCBI): domain Eukaryota; kingdom Viridiplantae; phylum Streptophyta; class Magnoliopsida; order Poales; family Poaceae; genus Phyllostachys; species Phyllostachys edulis. The sequence continues at coordinate 27,228 of JAYEVD010000578.1, forward strand.
AAGAACGTGGGTGGTAGTCTTTAGAGCTTAAGTTCTATCAGTTTTGGTCAGACCAGAGAAGGGGACTTTGGCTCTTTGTTGTTTCGGCCAAGATTTGACTTCATATATTTTCTTCTCCGGTGGTAAGCTAGATCTTGTCTCTTGTCACCTTGTGTACACTAAAGGCTTCAATAGTTCACTTGAGCTATCTCTTGGTACATGGATACTCAAAACTTCTTTAAAGCGAAAAGTTGTTTTATAACTTTTAGGTCTTTCATATCGTTATCAAGACCTAGGATTTCTCTTAAGTATACTAGCTTATTTAGGTCCTAGGTAAACCCTAGTATCATAAGTAGACCTTCTTTTGATTATTAAGGGCACCGATTCAATTATTAATACAAACCCTCTCTCTGTTAGTTATTGTTGGGTCAAGACCGACAAATGTAATCTTTCTTTTCTTTCTTTAAACCGGGTTTGTTAGGGTTAGCATTGATGGGTTGTGCTATTAATTACTCTCGAGATAGCTCTAACTCCACTTTATAAAGCCCGGTTTTGTGTATTTTTCCAAGTCAACAGCGTCAAAAAGACTCTTTCTGATTTTTGTTGTTGGTCAAGCAAACAACATATACTGAGAAGAGTCCAATTTCTTAAATTACTATTAATAATTATTAAATGATCGGTTAGGTTCTGACACTAGTTTAAATACTCTTAGCAAGCAAGGTATTTCATTTAGGTGATGATTAGCTAGGCAAGTAATTCAATTGTAAGCTGTCCTGTTCCAGTTTTAAAAATCTGAAACTATAGCTCAATCTAAACTCTAAAATGTAGTAAAAAGTACTAGCAAAGGTTAGTTGTAGCTTATTATTCTTAATTAAATTAATGTACCTTAAGCACGTTGCTAATAATGCATTAAGCCATTGACCATGCATTCTTTTTATGCATGTTGTTCTCTGCTTTTTCCTGTGTTCATTGGATTTTATTTTCTTTTAGATTCGGTTCTTCCGAGGTTGTTGAATCTATTGTTGAGCAAACAAGAACTGAACAAGAGGTTATTTATTACTACCAAGGCAAGCTTCTCTCTCGCACCATGTTGATCCCAAATTTGTGAGCTGTAGATTTACAAAACACGGTGATCTTGTTGCATGCAATTTTCTGAAAATTATTTATGATCTGTCTCTAGTTAGCTACAACCCAATCTTTGTGGCTTACCTTGAATTTAATCATACACTCAGTTTAAGGTATTGTTTGTATTAAAATAATTAGGTTAGAACTTTGCTTAGCCATGCAGTCCATAGAACGGTAGTGTTTGGCAAGCTTATCTTGTCAAACCTGGGAACAACAAATGAATTTTATTTATTTTGATTCTTTGTTCAGTTTATTTAAATCTGAAATGACTATAAATCTTGTTAATAAACTAATTTCAAATCTGGACAAGTGGATGCTAGTGATGGTGCCTTTGTGCACGAGAACTGGGAAATATGGATGTCTTTTCTGGGTTGATTAAGGAATGAACTCTGACAGCCCAATTCAAGCCCCAACGTACTTCCACACGCAGTGTATGGGCACTGTTTGGTTAAGTAGAAGGTTAATGCTATTGACTTGGGAACAGGAGAGTAGGGACATGTGTATTGATCTCATATGGCATAGATGCTTAAGTCTTCGGGCTGTGTCTTATGCCATGTGAATTTTATATCGATATCAGATGTTCTTAGAAGGGTGAGGGCGTATATGTGTTCCATCGCATGTACGTACCTTCAGGGCCCCGACTGCGGTCTAATATGTGTGGCTAACACGAGTTTGTATTTAATTGATTGGGTCGGCATTCCCGACACAACATGTGGGCCCCGATTGAACAGATGCTATCAGTCGTTGTTTAAGCGGGATCAGTCTCACATGGGTTGTCCAACTCAATAGTGTCCACTTGTTGAAAAATACCAAATCTTAGTCTACCCGGCCGGCATACCAAAGGAAGTGTGCTATTATTCCGAAGGCTTACGGGCTAACTAAGTCGTGTGGGTAAAGATGTACACCCCTGCTGGGTTTTAAAACTATTCGAATAGCCGTGTCCACGGTTACGGACGACACTTGAATTGATGTCACCTGTATAGACTTTCCTCTAAATTCGGTTTTTGGGAATTATTTCGGCATGATGGTTGTCATGCACGGTTTGATAGTGATCTGTCACTTTAATATTGTTACTATTTATGCTTATGCTCTCATTTACTTACTGTTTTAGTCCAAATTTATTTATAAAATCGCCTTGTCAAAACTTAGCAATTGTAGGTTAAGATGTATTGCTTTCTGCAAACTGAACCATTATAACCCTTCTATTGTTAACCTTATGCATGTAAAATTTCTATTCCTTTGTATAGGTCCTATCAAACACTTTCTTTTATTAGTTTGTGTAAGTCTTGCTGAGTACCTTCCGTACTTAGGGGTTTATGACCTCTTGTTGTAGGTGAGGATGGTTACCTGTATGAGATGCCCGTTAGCGTCGATCAGAGTGACGCTAACGAGTGAAGCTAGTTCTAGTCTCCACGCAATAGCCTGCGGGTGATGGGGCCATTGGTGGTTTTTGTTGTTTAGCTTTGCTTCCGCTGTTGAATTTTTGTGATGACCAAAGTCATCTGTTAATGTAGCACCGAACCAAAATGTAACCTATCATGTATAATTATGTAAATATATGCCTTGTATGTGTATGATGCAATGTTGTTTAAGGATATATGCACAATAGTCACTAATCCTGGGAACTATTGCATGACATATATCCGGGAACCTGAATATTGGAATTGTTACTTGTTATTATTATGCTTCTAGTATGATTTTTAATGAGGGAATTGCACTGTTCCTTAATTAAGAATTATGCTACCAGTATAATTTTAATTCGACACTTTCCAATATTTAAGGGTCTTCTGACGTTAGTATCGAGCATACGGTTACTGTGAGGTTAGAATTAGCATGGTCGTTATCCTTAGTGAGTTTTCGTGAAACTATTTTAACATAATTAAATTTCTAAAGATCTAAGTATGCTATCTTTTACTTCTTATCTTCCTTAGTATCAATTCTTATCCAACTTTCGTTGATTTTCCAAGATAAGTTTCTTACTTACCTTGTCCTTTGTCTCATAGATGAGTGGTCGGTATTTGATTAAGGAGACTCGAGCGAAGATGTGGGCGGGTTTCGGCCTTGCTTGAGATATGATGTGGCGAGCTAATTTCACTTTTCAAAGGAGTATGCCATCTACCGTCGAGACCGAGGGCACGGTATGGAAGAGTACCAAGCTATCATTAATGTGATCGCCAGACGGTGGTGGGTAGTGTTCCATATTTGCATCCATGTCGTGCCACCTCTGAATCTATGGTCGCTCAGGAAGCTACGCGTAGGATGATGAGCCTCCTTCGTCATGATTTGACTGAGCTGTCTCAACCACCCTATGTTCACTTCCCAAAACAAGGCCCTAGAGCGAGATGTGAGTACGTTTGATGAGATTCGATTTGGAGAGGACCCATCGTCTGTGAGTTAGCGAGATTGGTCCGTATTATGGACCAAGTCCATCACTGTCTCGTGTATGAGCTATGGGAAACCCGCCGTCGTCTGCACGAGGCACAGGAATATCTGAGGCTTGGTGTTGCCACGAACCGCGTTCCCCGTAACGTGCTTTATGGTAACAATGAGATCCCCCCAGCTGCTACTGCACCGTCGGGATTTCGACTTCCAGAAGTGCCTGGGTTTGTTCCTATCCTTGGGCAGTGTCGCCAAGCCCGGATGTCGGCCGGTTTTCCTCGCACCCAGCGACCTGCACCTCTAGGAGGCCATCATTTGCTCAGGCTGCGCTTGCCTGCTTGTAGAGGCCCCAGCATCATCAAGGTGGTCCAATGCCCTGCGCACGAAATTCACGTACACCATCGACTTCCCGTAAATGGCCGCCTCGGGCTGGGAGGCAATCTACATGTACTGGCTCCATGCTACGCTTCCAGCTACCTTGATGAGCTCCCACACATCATTCGTGTAGGTGATCCCCTCGATCACAATTTTCTTCGTCCTTGCCTCCATGAAGAACTCCCTCCGGATGCAGCTCCGAAGCTCGTGAATATTCATCGTGTCGAGCCCCTCCACCCAGACTACCTTGTACTAGAATCTCTGTAGGTCCAACCCATCGGGTTCGGCCCGTACGAGACCATCGCCATAAAATACTAACAAGTCTTGTATGTTCGAAATTACCTAAAGCCACGACAACCCCATCTGCGGCAAATATGTGTAATTAAATAAGATAAATTGTATGCAAGTGATGGATTACATATGTGTAATTAAATAGGAATAATTAATTAATTACTAACAATTTCTGAAACTTAATTACGAGTAATTATTTACCGCTAAACTAATTGCTAGTAGTTAATTTGCACTAATATAATATACCGGAATGATAACTACTAAACTAATTACGACTAATTGTTTACCACTAAACTAATTAACTATGAATAAACTCACTAATTACGACTGATTAATTGCCACTACACTAACTAATTATGACTGATTAACTACCACTAAATAACTTAAGAGTTGTTAATTTGCACTAATATAATACGGCGGACTGATAACCACTAAACTAATTACGACTAATTATTTACAACTAAACTAACTAATTACCACTAAACTAACTAATTATGACTTATTAATTACCACTAAATAAATTACTAGTAGTTAATTCGCACTAATTTAATATGCGAGACTGATAACCACTAAACTAATTACAACTATTTATTTATGTAAGACCAAGAGGTTTTTGGTCATGTTATTTGATGATGAACACATTGACAATAAGTTAGACCTTGTCTCATTGCTTAATGTTGAATATTTTGTCCTATAGACTTCTTTGTGGTGACTTGGTTCGAGCTCTGTTAAGTTCATTGAAAATCGGCTTATGTCGAGGATTATCGGTAGTCTGGCTTTGTTTGTCTTGGAACTCACGGAGTCTTGGTATGACCGCGGGTGTGCTGTGTAGTACCGCAAGTCAACGAAGTCTGAACGGTGTTTTGCTCGAACCATTAGATCCTGATCTAACGGCTCATATTGAGAGGAACGTTGGACCGTCCGAACTCTTCAAGGATTGTGAGCTTTTGGATTGAAATCTAACGGATGAAATCAAGTGGGTCGTTCGGACTTGCGACAGTGCTTTCTAAATCCAACGGCTGAGACCCATGGTCCAATCGGCCCATGGATCTGGAGCGTCGACGTGGCAAAGGACGTTGTTCTGAGGACTTTGCGGTTTTCTTGTGGAGCGGTAGTACCGTGGGTTTGCAAGTAGTACCGCGATTGCTTTTCGAGAGAGCTTCGACTACTCTGATTAAATGAAAATCGGATGATCTGGAGTCTTGGAGCGGAGCGACCCGATGGAGCGGTATGACCGCACTTTGAGCGTCGGTAGTATCCGCACAAAGGTATGACCGCAAGGTTGCGGTATGGAAATTCCAGAGAGCATGTTTTGGAAGATCTTGAGATTTCCGATGAGCGGTAGTTCATGATGTATTGGCGATGCACGACCGCGCTTATGTAATACCCGGACGTACAATGGTGGTAGTACCGATTATACTCTGGAAAGTTGCCACTTTGGGGTTTTGACTTAGGGTTTGTTGTTTTCGTAAGCCTTATCTTGTTGCATGATGCATGATAGTGTTTATTGGGGTGTGTGTGTGTGTGTGTGCGCTAATGGATGGTCAAGTTGGAGAACTTGTGCCAAGAATTGGTTTCTCTGATCTTTGCATGTGCAAGATGAGCGTGGAGACAATCATGTTCGTGACGATGAGTACTCGGACTAGGATGGGGACATCTGAGGTCTAGGAGGTCATGGATGTCATGAGATGGTTGGGATTATATTTGGAGCACATGGAGATTGAAGGTGATTGTTGAAATCGTAAAGGAGCTCCGGAGGGAGTCTGGAGGCTTCCCTTGACGAAAGCAGATATGGAAGTTTTGGTTTTGGAAAGTCATAGAGATTTAGAAAAACTCGTGTTGGTAAGGGTTTGGGTCCCTTGATTTTCATAGAGATAGAGTCGGTACTCGTATTCGTTTTAAAAAGTCCGACTCAAGGAGATAAATAGAGGAGAGCTCGTTGGAGATTTGGATGAGCCGATAATAGGGTTTTTGGACCGTAGCCTTCTTCTTTGTGTTCTTTGCGGTTTAGAGGTCCTTCAATTGGGGCTTTGAGGGTGCTTGTGAGCACTTTGTAGACACAAATCAAGTTTGATATATAAAGTTCAGATTCGTTCTACTTTGTTTCTTGATTTGGTGTTCTTCTGTGCGTTGAGGTGGTCTCGGTTGTGAAGCTCTTCAAGTGTCAACAGAGAAGTTCTTTGAAATTCTTGCACACAAGAAGAAGTTGAAATTAGGGGGTCAATTCGCCGCAATCATTCAACCCCCCTTCGATTGCCATTACGATCCTACAATTTATCACTAAACTAACTAATTAATAACCAGTAAACTAACTAATTATGGTAATAACGACAAAAGCATCCGATAAATTACCGGCCCTTCGGGGGTAAGCTATCAAAACAAGCCGAGTGACGAGCGACGAGCAGCAAGTAAATACTTAATCTTTTAAAAAATTAATTATGTTATGTTCTCTGAGTTCTTAGCGACAAGCACCAGAACAAGAAGCGAAATGCAATTGGGATGGGCCAAGAGCGACTGTGACATTTCAGAATTTATAGCCGAGCGAATGAGGAGCCACTACGTTGGCGCCAGAAATTTTGGATGCGTTGTCTACGCGCAGCATTGTGGGCAAGGGAGGACAGCCGCAAGGAGTCGACAAATGTGCGAAGGAGGGAGGATGAACAGTTGGAAAGGTGGGTGGCCGTGCGGAAGGGGGGAGAGAAGGGCTGGTGAGAGGGAGGGCATGTGTGCGGGAGGGGGAAGGGGTGACATGTGGCGGGAACGAATCAGTACACTTAAATGAAATTACGTGATAAAATCAGAATGAGTAAAATTATAGAAAAATTACACAAAAAAGTACACCACATTAGGAGCATTCACATAAAATTTCAAATTTTTTGAACTCATTTGCTACATTTTAAAAATCCTACGAAAACAGGAAACCCTAATCCGCCCATTAGGGCTCAAACCCTATTCGGGAGGGGACACACGGCGGGAGGGCGGGCCACCGCATGGTGGGCTGTCAGGCAACCACGCCACACGGTGGCGTCTTGGCGCCATTGCACGACGGCCGTGTGTGGCGAGGGCACGTGTATGTCGGGCAGGCTGCCAGACGGTGGCCGTCTTGAGAGGGGCTATTTTGCAAAAAAATAAAATAATAGAGGACTGCCATTTCTATAAATACATGACAAAAACATGCTAATACTGACCAAAAATTCTCGAGGAATCAACCTATAGAGATAGGACCCCTCTCGTACTCTGTACACACCAAATCCTCATATATATATATATATATATATATATATATATATATATATATATATATATATCTCAATAGTGGTAAATCCTTGTACCTCACTGCCTTATTTGGTTAGGCCAAAATCACGAATTTTAGTTCAAATTACAGACCCATCCACATGAATCCCGATCAGAAATGAGCTTCTCAAACAAGCCCCAAGAGTGGCAATAGAAGTGTATGCTATGATGGTACATCTATGTGTCTTGTGTAATTGTTTTCATTGTTCTACATCTATTATTGTGATTGGTTGTGTGTGTGATTTGCAGTTGTTCCTTGCACTGGCGACGCGAGTAAATTTAGAACAAAATAGTAAAAGATTTTATTTTCAATTTGTAGTGTTTTTTGGCCATCCAATCTAGTTTCTTATTACTCTCTAAGAGCACTATGGTTTAGATAGATTTGAACAAGACTCAGCTATAGCGCCTATATTGTAAACAGGCGGCTAAAATGTCAACATGTGAGCTCAATATATCTTTATTAGAGACCACCGTTTTTTGGGTTAGAGAAATCTCGTGCACTGAGGTCATGTACAACGGGTTTACATCAGCTGTCTATAGCCTCTGTCACGTAGGATTTAAGCTCATGTGGATGAAAGAGAATAAAGAGAGAAAAATGTGTTGTCTACAATCCAGTAGCTGACTGTAGCACTAGAACCAAGAAAAGCATTAAAAGATTGTATGTTGTCTACGATCATGTAGCCAACTGTATCACCACAACCCATTATATGAGCTGTCTTTAGTGCTGTCTACAGATGATATGAAAAGTTGTTATAGACAGTAACTATCTGTACCATTGTATATGCCTTGAAGACCATTTAGGAACTTGCATCCAAAGGCGGCCTTAATCATTTTATTTTGGTCCCCGCCGTCAAACGAAAAATTCAGGATGCGAATTGGGTTAAGTTGACAGTTATGTAGCCAATAGGATGGCTTGGGAAAGCTGATCTATGGTCATATGCATGTATAATAGGCTTATGTTAGCTATCTGTAGTCACTGCTACGTAGGATTTTTGCTGACGTAGATGAAAGAGAATGAAGAGAGAGAAAGATGATGTCTACAATCATGTAGCTGACTATAGCACCAGAAACAAAAAAAAACATTAAAAGATTGTGTATTCTATAAAGACAACTAAAAAGACAACAGCTGTCTGTACCATTGTATGAGCTATCTTTAGTGTTGTCTATAGGTGACATAGAGAGTTGCTATAAACAGCAGCTGTCTGTACCATTGTACATGCCCTAAGTGTGTACCAAGTCCACCAACGTTCAAGTTTTAGACTTAGCGCTGATGTTCATTGATTTTAGCAATACACACATGTGTACGTGTTCAATAGGAGAACATATGTCCGCACTTTGTGAGGCTTTTTATACCTCTTATTAATTTCAAGTGCGTGTAGAAGACGTGTACGCGTATGTAAGAGGTGTGAGGGTAGTATTCGTATGCCTCGTACTTATAAAAATAGGATGGCTTACCATTCGCAAATCCGAATAGGTCGGAATGGCGAGGTGAGCACGGTAGGTTGTGGGGTTAGCATCGTGGACGTACGATCCGGATCTGCTGCAGCACCCTTGGTCCCTTTTCCTATCAGCATGCGATGGAGAGGATTAATTTGCTACGTGGGCAGCTGGATCGGGGCACAGTAAAATAATCCAACCGGATTCGGCGCCAGTACACACGCTGGTTGGCGTGGGGCCTCTCACACATCTCCTCCATGTGTCCAGTTGCCGTTGGACGCCGAGCGTCACCACGATCCCACTCACCCACCTAGTGGTAGGGGTGCAAGTGGGGCGGGTCACTCCGTTAAGCCGCGAGCCTGCCCCGCAAAATAAATCCACTAAAATCAGCCCGCTTATCCGCCATCCAAAAGCGAGACATGCGGTCCGGCCCGATTGACCGTATTGTTCATGTCCGGCCCACTAGATGGGGAAAAGAAAAAGCGCCAGTTGAGTCGAGTGGCGGCACATCGTCGATTAAATCACTCGGAAGGAGTGGGCCGAGGAGCTTGCCGAAGGTGAAGAGCTCTGGCGGCCTGAAGCGTGGATGACGAGCTCGCGAGAGTTAACCAAGCAATCGCCTCCTCCTAAATCCCAATTCCCAATCCACGAATCCAATTCCTTCCTCTCCTCCCGCAAATCTAAAGCCCCTTCCCTTTCCTTCCTTCCTTCCTCCTCCCCAAGCAGAGAAAGGGATTCCGGCGATGAGGTCGTCGAGTCGTCATGATTCGGCAGAACTTCGTCTTTATCGCCGCCAGTAGCCGCGCTCAAGCGCCTCGTCCTCTTCGCCGGCCTCCGCCACTCGACCCCAACCACGCCGCCTCCCGACGCGCTCAGAAGAAGGAGATCGCCAAGTGCCTTGGCCGACCCTCGTCTCCACCACCCCTCACGAGGTACCAATCCAATCCACTAGGGTTCTTCACCGTCCCCCTTCATATTGCCCTTACGCTTTTCCTCTTCTATCTAATAGGATGTGATTGCGTGCGATGTCATCAACCTGACCACATCGACGTCGAGTTCGACTCCATCGGCAGCCTCGAGCACGTCAAGCAGGCGCTCTGCGAGCTTGTCATCCTGCCCCTGCGCCACCTAGAGCTCTTCACCTTCGGCAAGCTCCTCAACCCGCAGAAGGGGGACTCGAGGTAGACGAGCGTGGCAGCGGTGACGGGGGGAGGCGCGGCTGCGGACCCGGAGGAGGAGGATGGCGGCGCGAGGAGGGAGATGAGGAGCAGGGCGGCCGCGGACCTGGAGGAGGAGGGCGGTGTGAGGCCAACAAGGCGGCGGCGCGATCCATGTGGCGGAGGGGAGGAGAGCTTGCGGGCTAGCTAGCGGCAGCCGCATAAGCCTGAAGAACACACAGCGGCCTGTGTGGGTGAGATCTTGGTACATCACGGCTTGCGGAGTGGGTTATGGCTGTTCGCAGCCTGCCCCACTTGCACCCCTACATGTATATGCTTGTAATGGCTTTCGGATAATAAACGCAGGATGCTCCAATTCAAATATAGAGATACTAACCGGTCTCAGAGAGCCTAAGTATCTCAACGAGCTAAAGATAATACACAACGCTAGATTATGACGACACTTATTTTTTAAATAAAATTATTTTCCCTTATCGGTAATCTTTCTTTAGCAACTGTTTTCAGATTAAGTGTTCAATTAAGTTGTTGAGGTCTAATTTAGCCATCAATGTGGCGACAACTATTAATTAGCCAGCATCGTGGCAACGTGGTCACTAATTACTGGTGTCACTAGGTACGGTCTGAGGCGAGTTGTTCCAATATGTTCTCCACTAGAGATGTGTATGTCATATCCTGAACCTCGTTGTGTAAGACGGTATGGAAAGGATTGGCGTTTACTTAAACAATATCCGTGATGCCCTTCGTGACCTCACAAGTTCAGTACAAGTGGTAGCTAGGTTTGTGGAGTACTGCACAGCTAACGACAAGACCACAATAACATTAACCCACTGGTGGAAGAAGTTGAAGGGCAAATCTAGTTCTTCATTCTCTTAGTCTCAGGTGCTCCTAAATGGAATTCTATCTCAGAGCTGGACTACTACCTAGAGCATGATTTTGCAAACATCGATTCTGATCTTTCTGGCAGAGACAAGATAGACTTGCTTGAGTGGTGGCAGAACAATAAGTAGATATTCCATGTGCTGTGCCATTTCGCACAGGATGTTGTGCTGGTTCCGGTGTCCACGGTCTCTTTGGAAGAAACGTTTAGCATGGTAGGAAGAATAATTAAACAAAGGAGGTCATCCCTCACACCCAAAAAGGTGGAGGCAATTACTTGCCTCAAGGACTGAGAATTGGCAAAAGAGTGACATCAGCATCAACTAGAGGATTCCGAGATCGTACAAACATACGTTGATTTGGAACGCATGAACGATCTCGACATTGGGGAGTAGTTAGTATGTATACATGTAGTTATTGTACTCTTTTTCTTACCGGGATACCCCACACTGGGTGTAAGGTTTCTAACGAGGCAGATGATGAATAAAATCTAGTTCATTTCCCCCCAAATATTTGTGTTCCTAAAGTCTACTACATTATTTCTATCATAAGGTGAGCATCACCGTAGCCTTTTTCTTTTCTTTCCATTTTCCTTCCCATCCTTATCTTGTCTCAGTCACTCATGTCATGCATGTCCTGAGGATCTCCTCTTCTAGTCTCCTTCCCCAGTCGGCCATTCCCCGGGATCCCAACCCCAGTCCTCTTCTTCGGTTCTTCCCCCAACCCAGTGAACACCTCTCCTCTTCTTCTCTGCCGCCTCCACCTCGACGGCGCCACCTCTGCCTCCTCTTCTTTCCCACAGACTCTACCTCGACAGCGCCACCTTTGCCTCTTCTTCTTCTTCCCCGTCGCCTCCATCTCGACCGTGCCACCTCCTCTTCTTCCCCGCCGCCTCTACCTTGACAGTAGCTACCACGACGCCGAACGACGGTGGCAACAACATCAGATAGCGGCGCCGATGGCCACGGCAGCCGCCTAGGAGACTAGGTGCACACGGCGCAGCCTCCGCCTTCCCTTGCCTCCACGAGCGGCGACGGGCTAACGACGGTGATGTCCATGGCTCCAGCGGCCTCCACACGTCCAACAGGTCGTGCCTAGGCCAGCACAGCATGGCGGTGGCTGTCGTGCCTTGTGTTGTGCTCGGCACAGGCCTCGTCGAAGGCGAAGTTGTCTTAAGACGCAAGACAAAGACAACACGCAACAAGGTGGCCGTGCCTGGCTGGCACAACCTGACACGACCCGAAGCCCGTTGTGACCGTGCCGTGCCGGCGTGGCATAGCCCGACTCCTAGGTCTACGTGGGGCGTGTGGTTGTGGGGGAAGAGGCACAGTGATTTGCCTTCCATCTAAAGCAAGGCCCACTCACGTTTCTTATCTCTTATGCTTCTATCTCCAAGCAATCTCAGCTATCCAGCTACCTACTAGATTGGATTGAACGGCCCAAATAATTCAGTGTTTTTTGGGAATATTTATTATTTTTTAAAAAAATAGAATTTGAAAGATGTCAACACCACTCCATAATTTTTTTATAAAAAATCAAATCAATACAGTACTGAAAATTTTAATATTGGATGTTTTTGTGTTTCAATAATACTAAAAATATGAACAATAATGTTTGACGGTCGAAATGTAACCACTCCGAGTTAACTCTTTTTTTGCTTCAAAAAGTTAACCATTTAGACAAAGTGAGGATGTAAGGCTATGCAAGTTACTAATGACTTGGACCACAAATTTAACAAATGCCATTGGCCATAGCGACAAGCTGTCCTCAATGTCAAAACAGTTATTGTCTTGTCCGCCTAGATGGAGGAGGAATTCTTGAAAGTAAACAAATTAACTAAGCCTCTGTGAAAAGCAAACGGTAGGTAAGAAATGTCCCATTAGTACTTTTCTAGAACTAGAAGCAGCAAGTCTGTATACCTGTATAGTAGGAGCAGAGGAGTAAAGAAGCACTGGATCTCGGTCGATATGCTTTTCTTGGTGCCTCTCAAGTCTTGGTGCCTCCCAGTCACTTGATTAATCATTACTCCTTACAAAGATGAATGTTGATTACCGTTAGTTTTCCTTGGGGTAATTACTAACCAGGTGGTTTTACATCTCGCTAGCTCAATCACTTGAGCATGCCAAGCATCATGCATGGTGTCTAATGTAACAATTAACGCATATGGTACATGCATATAGTCATATGGACACAACACCACGAGCCTTCGGAATGTTGTTTTCGGGGGGGGGCTTCCGTAATGCTCCCCTGTTACTCTAATAAAACATACGTACATACTCGGCAAGCATGAAATATATTTGGACTAAGTTGTCACGTTCCCGACGTTGTGCGCCATAGAATCGAGACGATCTATCTAGAATTGGGATGGAAACTGGGAAGAATAAGGAGAACAGGAGAGGAAATAGGTTGGGGGATTTTTCATATTCTTCTTCGGTGCCCTCCTTGGCGCAGCCAAGTTCCTTTTCACAAGCCGAAAAGCTAACCCTGTAGCTAATACGACAAACTCAGGACCGTCCTCACACACTCAGCCCAACAACTTAACCAGCCCAGTTGGCCCACTTACCCCATGTCGGTTTACATTTTCTAACAAGACTGATGCAATCCTGCTGTCCCCTGTGCTGTGACATTCCTCCCCTCTTGAGTTCCAGTTTGTCCCCAAGCTGGTGCCGATGGAAAGCGTTGATGTAGGTCTTGAAGGTTTTCCCAAGTCGACCATTATGGCGATGAGTGAGACCACTGAACCAACCCTTGAGAAATAACTTTATGCCCAACGCGACTCACCCGTGTCGTAACTATGGTCACAGGACAGGGTAGTTTATCAGAGTAAATGAGATTGAGAGAATGTTCAGGACTCACAATTTCAGATGGCTTGATGGCTTTCTTCGATTGTGAGACATGAATCACTACGTGAATGAGGCTTCCTGCAAGCAATTCCAGCTTGTATGCCATTTTCCCCACTTTCTGAATAACCTTGTAAGGCCCAAAGTATTTGAAGCATAGTTTCTAGGATGATTGTTGTTCTACAGACAGCTGACCATAAGGTTGGAGCTTGAAATATACTCCCTCCGTTTTTCTATGTTTGACACTGGCTAGCTATTATTAGTACTACAGGACGTCATGTAAATTAGACCGGAGGGAGTACCAAATCTCCTACTTGAAAGGCACGATCAAACCTCTTTTTGTCGGCTTGATTCTTCATTTTCTGTTAACGCAAATGGTACATGCATATAGTCATATGGACACAACACCACGAGCCAGACCAAATCTGTATTAAATGTTACCAGCTTGGTCATATATTCTTGTTTCAAAACTCTATGGTCGTGGCTTTGTTCGGAATGTTGTTTTCTACTGTGAACAATGTGTTTCTAATTAATAATAGAAATCGGGTGGGGCTTCCGTAATGCTCCCCTGTTACTAACACAGCTTGTTTGATCATACACACATACATACATAATGCACACCCAGACGTACATACATACATAAACCCAGATATACATAACGTATAGATCTGCATCTGCGCGCAGTTTATTCATTTGCAGATCCATAGTACATATACCTGTCAAGCATGCATGCACCCTGCTTTTCAAAAGTAAATACTAAATAAGATGAGGAAATAAATAAGCTAACTTGCTAGCGTGCTAAATTCATTGATTGATCTCAGGTTACCTGCTGCTGCTGCACGGACGTTAACTTTCCGGCGATGATCTTCCTTGGACACAGAAGGCGTAGACCTCCTTGAAGTCGGTGTCAACAGAAGCATTGGTGATTCGGATCCTGTTTCGCACGGAATCCCCGAGCCCTTGTTGGGCCATGAGCAGCCACACGGAGGTGATGAGCTCCCCTCCTCTGGCCAGCAGCGCCGCGTGCGCCTCCGGCCGGGACTTGCAGGCGGCGTAGATGAGGAGCCTCGTCCACAGGTCTACCATCTCCTCCAGTGTTTCCTTGCCTGGCTCGATACCGTACTTATTTAATTCTTCGTAATCCTTGTTTACTTCCTGTACTGTGGAACCAGGCAAGGTACTTGCCCTCTGTTGGAGCGTAGCTGCCGCGCTGGCATTGAGCGGCAACATCTCAGGGTGGTTAACAAAAAGGTACATCATGTAGTTGGACAGTTTCCGGCATACCTCCACCATAGCATCACTAGTATCCGATACCTCCACCACAGCATCACTAGTAGCCGATGCCTCCACCACAGCATCACTAGTAGCCGATGCCTCCACCACAGCATCACTAGTATCCGATGGTAGAGGGCAATATTTACTCAAGAAGTGTAGCCATGTGAACTCATGCAGCACGCCAATAGCAAAACCAAAATCCCAGATAAAAATATCTTGTGCTTCTTTGAGCAATCGCCGAAGGTTTGGCCATTCTCGGGGTTCCTCGGAGAATTCTTCACGTATGCGACTAATCCCCTTCAGAACACACTCCATCGTCTTCTCATCCACCTCCACGTACTTGATGTCTAACAGCTTGCTCATCCAAAATATTTTTTCCTTTTTAACACCGAGTAAATTCACCAACCTTCTGGCCACGGTCATCACTTGTTGATTGCATGTCCTCGCTCGCTGGTCGCTGCCAGTACACCAGCTCACCAAGTTGTACTGTCCCATCGAATTTGACCACCGTGGCTTTTTCTCCGGCCATCCAATGTCACTGGAAAAAAGATACCAGGAGAGGTGGGCGAGCCTGTCGTACTTCCGAGCCTTTAACCAGGCCCAAGTCCATGGTGACATTATGAAAATAAACATTGCACAAAGATCCAGGAAAAGGGCTCCGATAAACAGTGAATAGGTGATTGCAATGTCAGCTCTACTGTACCTCCGTTTGTTGCTTGCAAGGAAGAGTGCAAAAGCAACCACCGTAGATATCTGAGAGATGCATCGGAGTGTGATACCACTCCCAATCCTGAGCACAAGAGCCTTAGTATAGAGATCATCGTACATCATGACAAGCTGAAGCTCCACCACCTTGAACATTCTTTCGAGGTCTAGTGCAATCGACGGCATATCGGAAAACAAGCTGCGCCCTGCAAAGATATTGAGCACATCTGACATTGAACGCAGACCATCCCGAACAATTTTATAATAGTCAGCATCCCCTTGGGCCACTTCTGGCAACCTGGGTTTGTACTGATGTCCAGTCGAGCTCTCAAGACATTTAAAGCTCCCACACTTGAGAGACCATATCCTTTCACCGTACTTGATAATTCCAGCAACAAACACAAAGACACCTGAAACTAGAAGCTCTATGCTGTGCCTTCCAATTGACCTCCAGAAAACATATACGGCTAGGACTACTTGCACCACCAAATTCAAGAAATGCCTCAACCACAAATTGTTGTCCTCCATTGCGAAAGCAGTAATGGTGTCCTGCCCACCAAGATGAATGAGGAGAAATGGTGCCCAAAAGAAAGCCAGTGGTTGGGCTCTCCTTAATATGTGCCTTACAATGGCGACATCCTCATGTCGTGAGAGGTAGCCAAGAGTATAAACTGCTACCATGTCTGCTCCCAAATAAGCTATCCAGATGAAGAACCTAAGGAATATGTTGGTGTTGTGCACCGATGGCTGCCAGTAAAGAAGAGGAACATTTGAAGTATGAAGCTGAGGACCACAAGCAGCTGGATTTGCCACTCATAAAAGAGTTTCACCAAACTCTCCATCGCATAATAGATTCCCTATGCAACAGGCTACCTGTTGGATACAATAAGTTATTATTAGTACGACTTTTGGAAAATAGCAAAATCCTTCTTCATATACTACAACCAGCTCAAATAGAAATGGGTATTGTTCTAGTTTTTTTTTGCAAGTACAACATTAGCCATTGCCCTATAGTTCGTGGTGTTCAATGCCCCTGTTAATTACACCCATATTATATCCTGTCCACACTAAATAAATTTATCGTCAAACTAAAAGGCAAAGGTATCTAAAAAATTCTAACGTCTTAAATTAAATTAAAATATTAGTGTACAAATTTGAATATAAAATCCACAAGTCATGTTTAAAGTATAAGATTGAACCAGAGTAGAACAGGAAAAAGATTTAGAATTTGTTTGAGATATATATTAATTCAAATTCAGAACTAAATTCGTTTTAGTTCATGTAAATTTAATTCCAAATGTTAATTAAATATAAAATAAAAATAATACTGGGAATATATAAATTAAAATTAGGAGCCATAATCAACATAATAATTGAAATAATTTGGTACATAAACAAATCCAGAATATAAAAATTCTAGTTTCCAATTAAATCAAAGTAAAAATTGGAATAAAACTCAGAATGTATATATTTGGATATGGACATAAAACTAAACCAGCACTATATCAAACATTCAAAATAACAATAACCTATAAATTTTAGATATAAAATACAAATATTAAAAATAGAGTCTTTGGGAATTTACTTCAAAATAAACCTTTTACTTTTAAAATATCATATAAAAATTTTATATCTTTTCAAATTAAATTCTTAAATTTGAAGTTCATACTTACTAAAACAAAACTTGGGCATAAAATCCAACTATTTAATTTTGAAATGTGAAACTGAAATATTGAATAATTGGAATTTGCTCTAGGACATTTTAAAGGAAATATAACAAAATATTGTCTGTTAACTAAGCAATGTGGTAGGACATCCAAATATTTAACTTTGAGTAACAAAATATATAGTAAAATTTAAATGTTAATTTAAAATTTATATATTGAATTATAATTGATTTTCATAGAAAGAGTTACTTGAGACATTGTGAAACTAAGTTTTTTGTGTAAATTAAAATAAATATTGATGTTTAAATAGTGGAAATGAAAATTTTGAAGAACTTGAATTCTAAAACCCTAAATTGTGAAATTGTAAAGTTTTGATTTGCTCAATTTGAACAATAGCATATTTTTGTTTTAGTGGCTTGAAATTTTGTGTTGAATTGTTTTACAAGTATGCGTCATCTTTCAGGTTGTGTATTCCAAGTTGGACTAATATGTGTTGAGACTACAAAGAAGAACAAATTTATCCGTGACATGAAAGCCTATACTTGAATGGTGACATAGATCCGACCATTCTTGAAGGGTTGGGAGTAGATCATCAAGGGAACTAATTAACTTGTGTTGCCAGTTCTTTGCCACAAAATTATGTGGAATTTTTTCATTTCGATGTAAAAGAGAGTTTTCATTGATTATGAGGGGCTGCATTACAATCATGGAGCACTAGGTTCTTCATACAATTTGGAACTCCAGCAGCGAACTTAGAATAGTCTTTTCTAGGTTGCGCTACAGATCCGCAGTTAGCAGAATATGATTCTAAGTGTTAGTGTTTTAGAACTGAACTTACGTAATGATTGTTTGATTCGGGGGTTCCTCTAGGCTCGAAATCACACAGAGATGGAGACACGGGGATTTTTATACAGGTTCGGGCCTTCTCCTGGGAGAATAACAACCCTACTACTGTGTGTATGTATTGAGTATGCTGGATTACAAAATGGGCTCAAAGACTAGATTATCGTGCTTCTAATCTTCTATTGCCCGTCTAATGTGTTGTCTTTCGTCCCCCTTTTGCCTTGTTGATCCTTGCCTTTTATATCATCCATGCAGTGCACTGTTGGATCTTCGGAATAAAAGCCTCCTTGAAGCGCCAGATCGTGGAGCTGTTTCCGAGAGTTATTGCGGGGGTCTTAACGTCCTACGTCGCCAAGCAATTATCATCATAACAAAGGGGTTGAGTCGTGCTGTTATTCAGGGCAATAACAGTGTAATTGATTACCGTATCATGGGATACAGTACGTGATGTTCCTTTATCAACTAGGCCCACATGTCTGTGAGTCTCGTCGACTGAGGACTGGTCGTAGAAAGACTTACGACTAGTTGGTGGTCGTAGGAAAAACTACGACCATGGACCAATTGTAGTAGAGCTTACGATTATGGCATAGTCGTAGGAGGGCTTATGACTATAGGGTAGTCGCAGGAGGACCGATGACTACTGGGTGGTCGTAGGAGGACTTACGACCTATAGCTTCTCCCTTAAGAATATTAAGGGGTATATACAAAAGTTATATGACGTCATTAATACTTATAATATGAATTATAGATGTATAATAAAATAAGGATTGTTATATCCTCGTCACTAAGATTGCTGGTCCATGAGAGCATTGGTGTGCGAGGAGCAGACCATGCCAACCCTAGTTGTACTCCGTTGGATTAAAGAGTTAGAAAATAAATAGAAAAGGATAGGTGAGGAGGGAAGGAAGTGGGCCGGATTGGACCCAACCGAGACCTAGTTGGACTCGATATGAGGGGGGGGGGAGCCAGGAGCCCTAGCTACCCCTGCCCCTACTCCTTGCTCCTACCAAAATCAACCCTAGCCACCACTCTGCCTGGCTGCCCTTCTCTACTCCCTGCCGTGCACCCTACCTAGCGTCGCCGCTCATCTGCCCTTCCTCTTCCTTTTTCTTTGGTTGCTGGTCGTCTTTGCTTGCATCGCTATCGCCGACTATGGAGGGAAGCAAGGAAGAAGGCCAGCAAGTGAAGGAAGCAAAGGGAAGCATGGGGAGAAGGAAGGAGAAGAAGAAGAAAGAAGAGAATGAGCTAGGGTTTCATGATCCAACCCTGATCATCATCTGAATTTGAGGGGTAACAATATGAAAATTCTTGTTTTGATATTAGATTGATATTTGCTCGAAGGATAGAGTAGATTGATTGTGAGGATTGGTAGATTAGTGATGCCCTATTTCGGTTAGTTGTATTGGAGAACATTGTGAGGTAGTTTTGGGGTATCTACATCCTGTGTCATAATTGTCCATGATAGAAAAGTTATATATAATTGTGTAAGCTTTCCATAGAGTATAAGATTGTCAGTTTTGCTTAAGAGGTTTAACAGTTATGGCTTCTAGAGTGTTGTTGTCTAGAATTTTATCGCTATTAATAATAGTCGTGTAGATTTCTTTATTATGTGCAGTAGATGGTCGAATTAAATTATGGTCATAACTAGGTTTAGTTAGATAATTTTCGTAACTTCCAGAAGTGGTAGGGTTTGCTACTTTTCATGTGGTAGAAAAATAGATATAAAATTATGAAGTCTGCTACTCTACAATGTTCCAGGCTCACCTTTGGGGTTAAAAACTGGGATTTTGATGGCTTAATCAGAGAATTGGTATAACTATAAAAGTGTTTTTTTTTGTGGATTCCATAAAATATAGAGTTTGATATATTTGGATTCCATTAGTAAAAGTTATGAGTATTTGATCATCGGGACAACGGATGTGTTGTCCTGTGAAGAGGGGTTAATTGTGTCGGGTTTGCGCGTAGGAGTAGTGTTGAATTGTTTGATATTCATGTACTGTTGTTGCTATAATACCCCAGTTGGATTCGAAAGAGTATTCGAGAGAGAATATATAAATTGGGGAGAAGGACCAAATAGAAAAGGGTTTAACAGAGGATTAGAGTAGGGGGTTTCTGCAAAGCTAAGCCAACCTGGGCTGGCGCTTCAGGCCCATTTGTATTCAGTCCATAGGTGGAGGGGGCAGTCGGCCTTAAGGGGGTGGTAACCCTAGCCGCCACCCCATCCCCCTTTGGCCGCCACCCCCATTCTCCCCTTGGCCGCCACCCCTATCCCCCTTGGCCGCCACCTCCTATGCCTCCTCCCCTGCGCCTCCACCTCCAGTGCGCCATTGCTCCTGGTGATGCTCCTTCTTCGGCCATTTGGGAGGGAGAAGGAAAACACTGAGGAAGGAAGGAGGAGAAAGAAGAAATAAGGGGGAGGAAGGGAGGAGAAGAGGGATCGCAGGCTGGGAATTGTGTTCTTTGGCGGTTCGTCAAGGGTAATCCCGATCCCCATTCGTTTAGTAGTTTAATTGAGTAATTTAGGCAATGTCGGTAGTAGATCTGTTTAGTGTAGTCTCTGTTGGCTGACGTTTTTGAGAAATTTAAGTGTAGATTCTAGTCTGGATGCCTCCTAGAAAGTTGTAGGTTATGTCAGTAGCTTTCCGTAGGTTCTTAGATCACGTCGTTTGGACGAGCGAAATAGAAGTTATGAATTTCGCAGCGCTACTGTTCGGTAGTTCTGTTATAATTTTGTCAGTTATTATTAATCAGTCAGAAGCAGATAGTTAAAGGAGATTTTAGAAGATCCCACCGTAACGATAGATTTAGGTATTTTGATTAGCTTTCCATAAAGCTAAAGAACAAAAAATTTGGATAAATGTACTGAAAGATACAATAATTTTAATGTCGCTGTCCAGAACCCCTGACGGGAATTAACTGTTCTGTTAATCAGTTTGGTACGGGTAGAAGACAGCCGAATCTGGAGAGCTCACCAAATAGGTTTAGGTGGGGAATTTGATAAGCTTTCCAAAAAGTCTAAGAACGCTTCAATTGGATCTTGGATCGAAAAGTTATGAATTTTAGATTATGACTGTCTGTCGAGGGGACAGATCGACATTTAAGAGTTTGGAGTTGGGATCGCGCTAGAGAGTATAGCGAGTTCGTATTTACTTCTAACTTTGTTTTTGGTCCAGAATCGTTATCTTAGAGTGTTTGTTAAATTAATTTAGGTGGGGGATTGGTTCCGGGGGCAGCGCCCTTTTCGCGTCTTCCATCTTCGCACGGTTGAGGCAAGTATAATTAGTGGTAGATTATTCATGAGTGATTGTTCATATTTGCTAGTATTATGAATATATGTGCTATTCATGGATGCTAGAATGTTATGAGTAAGTTTATTCATGTATGATGTTGCTACGAATACATGTTTATTATGGTTTAAAGTTTTGTTCATGTGCATCATGCTATCATATTGGAAGCTTGGTCACCGGCGAGCCACTAATCTCCAGTGAGCTTGACGCCAAGCCACCGCCGGCCCTGTGCCCACGTGGCATGCTGACATAGCTGCCACCTCGGTGCCATCTGGCGCCACCTCAGCTCAGAGTGCCCACGTGTGGCTGACGCGGCCGGTTTCTTTAACCGAAAAGAATCCGGCCGCTGACGTCATTAATCTAGTTTTCCTTTGGAAAAATAATTCCAAAATTATGAAAATCCCTAATTCATCATTTCTTTTGATTTCCAAACTTCCCAGGGTTCGTTCTCCTTCATACGAACTTCGATTTCATCGATTCAAAATTTTAAATTCATATAAATTAAAGATCTAGCTAACTAAACTAAAATTATTTAATTTGGAGTTCATTTGAATCTTTATTTGAATCTTTATTTGAATTTGGCTTATTTTCGCATATAGATTTCGACAACTTCGGAGAGTCAGATTTCGACGCCATTTGAGCAAGGCAAGTTATACCTTTGATCATATTTGAATCCTAGTATTTTAAATTATTTAAATTCCATTTTAAATTATTATTGCATGCTTATTTCTATTCAATGTAATTTAAATACATTGTCTTAAACTTTATGGTTATTACCTATTCCAATATGTAGCACCTTTATTGTCAAGACAAATAGTATGGAGAATCTTTACGATTGTGATGTATTCGGGAGTTAGAAATTTAAAAGACTAGATTATAAGAATACATTATTGTTGGAGGAGATACCTTCTTGTTGAATTATATCAATACATGATTCTTGGATATTGATTATAAAATGATACAATTGTTGATTGTTGGATTATAGGTTTGAATAATTGTTGAAGATTGAACCGTAGAAATGCAATATTGACGGATGTGGATTATAGAAATAAATGATTAATGGATGTTGGATTTTAGGAATATATCTTAGTTGGATTATACAAGTATATATTTTACGTATTATCGAATATATCATTTTTGGATTTATAGATGGTGAATTATTAGAAATAAATTATTATTGAAGAGTGGATTATTGGAGATTGGATTATAGAAGTAATTGTCGGATGTTGGATTATATGATTATTTATTGGAGAATGGATTATAGGACTAATTGAGGGATGTTGAATACACTACAACAAAACTATCACATAGAGATGCTTTTGTTTTGACGCTTTTATGTCTGTCTCTACGCCGAGAAACACCTCGTATGTAAATACGCTTCTCCAGACGTTTTATATGACGCCACAAAATCTCTTACCATAGGAAGGCACATATACGTTTACATTTATGTAGAGACGAATCTTGAGACGTTTGAGAATATGTCCTTGAATTAAGAGGACAAAATTTTAGTTAAAGAGACGAATCTTGAGACGTTTTAGAATATGCCTCTACAGCTCTAGGAAAAGTATTTCGTTTAAAATTTTTTTCGGTGGGGACCGAAAGGACTGAAAATAATTTCAAAAGAATTGCATTCAAACATTTTGGATCAAATATGAATTTACAATATAAAACATTTGCAAAAATTAATGCTCCGAGGGGGTTTCGATCCCTGCTCGTGGGAAAAACAACGACAGCATCTTGCCACTAGGATGTCTCTCGTCTCTTGTTTCACCTTGCCACTGGGATGTCTCTCATCTCTTGTTTCTTTACTAATTGTTACTCTCTTTAACCTTCTTTCTTGCCCCTATCTGATTCTATCCCAAGAAATGACCAGAGTGTCTTAACTAATAAAAAAAGATTTATCTCAAGATGGAGGAATCATCTGCCTGTTCAAGAAACGCCTAGAAGTCTCCCATTCCTCCCTCGGCCATTGTGTCATGTGATTTATGTCTCATCCCCACTTCTCCCACTATCTCGCTAGAAGCAGAACTACCTCCCGATCCATCTCCATCTAGCGTCGCCTCCTCTTCTCCACCATGAACCATGCTCCAAAGATCACCGCCGCCGCCTCCCATCATGGACGCCAGCGATTCGAGTCCTTCCGCGAACTCAACGAGTCTTCCACCTCCGCGCCAGATCGCGCCTGCTGTCTCCGAGGTCGAGTCCGCCTCCCGCGTCGCCTCCTCCGCCTCCTCCTCGCCCACCAGCCCGTCCTCCTCTCGGGTCCCATCCTCTCCTCCTCCTCCCCATTTCTCCTAGGGTTTTGTTGCTCCCTTCGCTTAAACTTGTTGCTTAATCCGGGGTGGTCTTGTCTCCTCTCCTCTTGTAGATGTGCTCGGGAAGGAAGGCGCGGTGGAGGTGATCAAGGGCAGACTCACGGCTCGCGGAGATACTCAAGGAGTGCCCTTGGCCAAGATTACTCTGGTGAGTTGGTTCATCTGTGCTTTTTCCTATGTTGTTGCGGGTGGGTTTTGTGGAAATTGCTCATGTTTGTGGTGGGTTGTTGCTCAAGTACCATGCGGATTGGAGGAGCGAGACACAAGCGTTGGTGTCGATGCTCGCGTTCATAACAAATTTGCAAGCTTTAGATTGTGCCTCATTCCTTGGCGCAAAGTTGCAGAAGATGAATGTCAGCATGAATGTTTATAGCTCATGCCAAATAACTCTAAAAGATTTTTCACTTCAAGGCAAGGTTGACAAGAACGTTCAATTCTATATGCATTAGGATCATATTTTAATTGTATTTTCTGAGCAATTGTATTGATGGAGTTTCTTTCTTTTCAAATTTTGCGTTTGACTAACTGCGCCCCCTACTGAATTGGCAAACAGTTGGATCTCAAGGTAACTTTACATTTTCAATTTTTTACTATTTTGTTTGAATTTAAATGTATGGATCATTTGTACATGTTATTCTATGTTTTGATTAAGCTTAGACTGAGTATGGTGTTTCTGCAACATGTGATTAATGGTACATGTTTTACCACATTTGTGCTTTCAAACATCTTGAGTCTAATAAAAGCTACCATACCAAGATGTGTTCTTCCAAGTATGCCCTCTAATGCATCATTTGACCTCGCTTCGGGATTAGTTTCACATGCGATCTGAATGATAACATTGCGGCCCGTGGCCATCTTCTTTGCAAGCATCTTCTTCGTCATGCAATAAATGTATGTTACGCTTTTTCCGCAGATCTTGATCATGCATTCCTATTTAGTGCTCCATTTACATTTTTACACACTTGCACTTTTCTCGTTGTTTCTTAAAGTTGTTTGGCGATTAGACTACAAAGTTATGAACTTAAAATTGAGACCTTTCTCATTCCGCTATAGTTTTGATATCTCCTTTCATTGAAATATGTGCCATAAAGTCTGAATCGTAATTCGATGATTAGATATGAGTTCCGTGGTCCAATATTCTCCATGCGTTGTCGTTTTCAAGATGATACCTCCATGTGTTTGTCATTTCGGTTTGTTACTCTTTTTGTTCAAGAAGGTTGTCGACATCGATATATTTTGACTTGTTGGGTATGGCGTTTACTTTACGTAATTGTTAAATTGCTTGTACCTCTATAGCTTTCATCTTGATTTGTAAAGGTCTGTTTTGCTAGCAGTTGAGCCAAGTAGTTGTGACATCGAGCACCGGCTTCAGCCGGAGGCCGCCTCATGCATGCCGAGGCCCGGGAGAAGCTAGGGTGTACGTGATGGCTCTGCAATTGTTGCAGAGTTGTGTTGTGGCATACATTGTGTCTTCTCATGGAGCTAAATGTGTTTCTGTCTGTGGTCTTTGCGGTGAGCTTAGGGAGTTTGGCACGGATGTTGAAGACTACTTGATAGTTAGTTTTTCTCAGATATCTTGTGTTTTCTCTCGTGCTTTGTGAATTGGACGCTTTTCATGGGATCTACAGCCACACTTGTTAAATGTTTTGCTTAAGAACAAGACAGGGAAATTCTAGTTAGACTCTCCTTTTGAATTGGAAGTTCTTGATAATTTGGATACATATAGGCATATTTAGCATGTTATCGGCATTGACATTCATGGTTACTAGTTGCTAAAAACATTAGAACTAGTGCACTGCTTGTTTTTTTCAAACTAATTTACTGTAGGTTTATCATGCTTATGTTTGGTGAAATGTTGTGTGCAAATTACATGCGTGCTCACATGAAAACTTGTTT
Source organism: Phyllostachys edulis (assembly GCA_036346405.1). Taxonomy (NCBI): domain Eukaryota; kingdom Viridiplantae; phylum Streptophyta; class Magnoliopsida; order Poales; family Poaceae; genus Phyllostachys; species Phyllostachys edulis. Next base: position 52,990 of record JAYEVD010000578.1, read on the forward strand.
GTATTGCAGATTGTGCTTCATGTCTAATGATTTTGTAGGTTCATCATCAGCGGTGCAACTTTAGTGTAATCCAGGTATCCCTTTCATGCGTTTGGACTTCTTCTGCATTTCATTGTGCACTAGCAAGAGTATATAGATTGTTTGATTTCATATCTTCATGGTATTTCAAAACTGGTGCAGTAGCAGTACCATATAGCTTGTAATTTATGCTATGAAATTGCTTAATTTCATATCTTCATGGAGAATGAGATGGTCAGAGCATATTTGTTTATTGGTTTGCTTTCGTGTTTTTACTCGATTGCTGCTCGGATAAAGAGAAAGGGTGTATATATGTGCAATCTATACCTATTTAAATGGACATGTCAAATTTTGTTTTGAGAGTGATATTCTTGCTTTTACGTTGTTTAGTTAGAGTAACAAAAAATACTTTTGTTCACCACTGCAGAGCTCAATTTGGAGTTTCCTGTTCGTACTCTCTGTTGGTCATTCAAATAGCAAGGGCATATGTGTAGTCTATTCCTATTCAGAGGACATGTTAGACATGTTAAATTGAGTTTGAGCAACCAAAAGTACTATTGTTGAACACTGAAGGATGTGTCTTTGTCATGATCATAAAGGATGGGAGAACACCTTGAGCAGGCCCATGTGTTTTGACTTCTGAATTTATGAGCTCAGCGGCACCCTTGGGCAAAGCTTATAGATAGATTCCAACTATTTAGAAAAAAATTTGTGTAAATCCATAGGATCTTTTCCTAATGTATCTACACCTTTTTTATATGGATGTTTGATTGAGCCAGAACTCCACTTGTCAGAATTCAAATATTTGTTGCTGCTATGAAGTGCATGCATACTCTACAGTTTTCTTAGTTTGTTGATTGTGAGAATATGATGCTTCCATGTGAAGACATGTGCTCTACTGTTTTCTAGTTTCTTTTAGATGAGGTGGAATAATGTCTTCATATGACGATATATGTTTCCGTTTGTAGAAAAATGTGCGAATCAAATTCAAAATATTTTTTTCACAGTAAGATGCCCAAAAGACGCTTTTGCGTACCTAAAGACGTATATAACGTCTCTACAAAATGTGTATAAATTGTGCGCACATGAATTGAATAAATTTGTAAAAGTGTCTCTATGTTTGCTGGCACATAAATCGGACGTGTCTATATCAGTAAAGACGTTATGTAAGTGTATGTACTAAAACGTCTCTACATACATAGACATGAATTTTAACATCAATGTAAAGCGTCTTATATCATGTACACATGTTTTACAAGCGTCTCAACGGTTCCTATCACGGTCCGTGAGGAGGCGCTCCAAGAACGCTTTATAAAAACGGCTCTACGATCCTCTAGAGATGAAATAACACGTCTCTAGCCTATAGATTGGACGTCTCTACATGGATGTTGTGTTGTAGTGTATAGGATTATATAATCATCAGAGATTGGATTCTAGGATTACATGATTATTATGGTTGGATTATAGAAATGAATCTTTGTTGGATTATAGAAATAATCTTTGTTTGATCATAGAGAAATTGATGAAATGGTGGAGTTAACTGGATAAAAGTGTTCGGATGATCTATAATTGTTGATATTGGATTATCGAAGATTGGATTATAGAAATAGATAATTATTGGATATCGGATTGTAGAATTAGAGTATAGTTGAATGTTGGATCGATGGAAGTCGGATCATAGAAATAGACTGATATTGTGCATATGGGACTAATTGAGATTGGAATATAGGATTATACAATTGATAGAGATTGGATTATAATTACAATACTGGATGGTTTACGTACTGGTTTTGGAATTGACAATCCTTGGACTTCAAACCCTCATACCTTGTCGCCCTAGATAAAACTCTGTTTAATACAATAGTATTAACACAATGCTTTATTTAAAGACTTTATGCTTAGCGATGCTTAGACCCAAAATTATTCAATTTGGAAACTTTCAGCCAAAAATCAAATGTTGTTTAAAAGTCTATGGCATTGATTTGTCATGGAAGATTTTACAAATGATTTTGAAAAGCAAAAGGAAAAGTTAGTTTGTACTTGGGCGAAATGGATGGTTAGTGGGTGCAGGTTTATGCATGGGCTCAACCTAGTCAGGGTTGAGGCCTGTGGTTTTATTGAAGTCGCCTAAGTCGCTTAAGGACCGCCCGAGAGCGCTTTGCTAAACTCCAGTACTACCACATGTCCTGAGTGGGCGGAATCTGGCTAACTAATTTGCAACGTTTCACCGTGGTCGTGCCATCCGGTTGCGTGGGCGTCTATTATGACCTACTTTTATTCCCACCTGGCGCAAGAGAGGGCTTCCGGAGGATGGACAGTCCAATGGAAGCGAAACCTTAGCGAGGCGGGACTACGGTGGGATGAAGCATTGTAAAAGCCTTGACACATGCTTTAGACTGCTTACCTAAGGTAGTGAGCGGTGGTATCAACAGATGCCAAACAAACTAGAGAATTCATGTCTTATGGGTAAAGCTGTACAACCTCTGCAGAGTATAAAACTATTCGAATAGCCGTGTCCACGGTCATGGACATGTTTAGCATTTGCCACTCAAAGTTAGACTTTGATTTTGTTTTCAAAAGACTTCATCAACTAGTTTATGCAAATGGGAAATTGGGTAGGAAGCCATGTGATAGGACGGTATCCTTTACAATTCTTGTGTGAATGTTATCTGACTATAAAACGTGAGAATTTACAAAATGAATTTTAGTTATAGAATAACTGCTTTGGAACTTAGTACAAGTATTTAAAGAAAATACTGCTTTATGCAAATTCAACCAATAAACCTTCCTTTGTTATATCCTTGCATGCATTATAATCTGTAATTGGGTGTAACTTGCGAGCACAGAAGTTGTGCTCATCCTTGCTTGATGCTAATAATTTTAGAGAAGAAGGACTTCACCACTAGTGTGGATCTCGATGACTAGACCGCTACCCGATCGATTGCCTATGGCGATCATTTGGACTCCACTACTTCTTCGTCTTCATTTGTGTTTGTTTATTGTTAGCTTGTAAGCCTTTCTTGTAATAAACTTTGTTGATTATTAATAAAGTTATGCGATTTATAGATGTTGCCATATATGTTTACTATGTGAACTAGCTACCGATCATGGAACTAGTTCAAATGCACAGAGGATTTGGGGTGATACTCCCGTCCGATAAAGTACATAACCGTACTCACAAGTCATAGCACATAATGCAATGTATATATGATGGCTTATTCCAAAGGAATAGTTTCTGTGGTTCTTTTGCAGAAATGCAACATTTGCAATTGAATATGAATAATAGATTAAAACATAATTCAAAACAAATAGACTATTAATTTAACAATTGTTTTTACAAAGGACACAAAGTCTAATCAAATTATTCACACAGCTATATGTCTTAGATCACATAGCTCCCTTCCTAATTATTTTTATGAAAATCTAACCCTCATGTGAAATCCCTAAGCATGTCCATGACCGCAAACATGGCTATTCGAATAGATTGTTTAACACTCTGCAGAGGTTGTACACTTCACACACACGATATAACCAGTGTAGCTAGCACTAATCATAACAAAACATTTCAGAAACTTCATCTCAAACATTAACACTCCCGATGTGTGTTACTGCTGGTACTAACCCACTAACAAACTTAGTCTGATGCACACCGTTGGACAGGGAAGCGGCGAAACGTCCTACGATGTGATCTACCTGGTAGTCCACACCTCCACCCGTCACTAAGCACCTAACCTACAACCTGACTAGTCAATGTTGAGACTCCACAACTTACTAAGTTAGGTCCGTCCCATACCAGGCATGTGTTCGTACAGTTGTGGCTTAGTTTAATGGCGCACAAAGTTAAGTCCTTAATTGACGAAGGCAAGACTTCCAAATTCTAACTATGCACAAATATTATCGTTCCCGTTCACAAAGCTCCATCATATCACTTAGTATGCACCACTTGTCTCAGTCTAAATCCTTTCTCACCCTGTTGGTTAAGTGCAACACATGCCATCAACGAGTTTAGCACACAATGCACACAATTTTATCACAAAGTTCCATAGTCAGTTAGTCAAATTCATATTTGCAACTCACATGAAGTGATGACTTGTAGTATGGCTAAGCAATCTACTCGTATCTAACAAACCCACGTTGATGCTACGATAATACCAACTAAATAATGAACCAATCTAGGGTGGAAAAATATTATGACATAACAATAGATAAGGTGGATATAAACAAATTGGATTAATAATTAAATCCAAAAGCATTTAAATAAACACTTAAAGTAAATGCAATAATTTGAATCAAAGTAATTTTAAAAACTGGGTACAATATGATCAAAGGTACAACTTGCCTTGAAATATATCCTGGTACTGATCTTGATCTTGGTGCACTCCCTCTTCTTCAAAGTTCCCCGAAGAATCAACGTCTACTCGCAAATGAAGCAAAATAAATAAATAACAGAGATAAAATAAACTCCAAAAATTAAATAAAAATCTCAAATAAATAGAGCTCGAATTTAGATGAATTTAGAAATTTGAGTGGGCTCAATCGGAGTTTGGATGAAGAAGATATGACTTTTGGAAGTTCAAACCCTAGAGAAATACCTAAAAAAGGATTTATTCCATTTCCCGATTTATTTTCCTACTGGAAAATCGGAATATGATGCATGCTGACATCATCCCTGGGATTTTCTTAATTAAAATAAATCCGGGAAAAAGGAATAGACACTAACATGTGGGCCCTCGGTCTATGGACCAGGTCCACGCAAGGGTTCACTGGTCTACGGGTGTATGGGTCTACGCAACAGTGCTCCTGACAATGGGGTTCCACTGTCATAGGCTGGGCTCCCCGTAGATCAGATCTACCGAGAGTTGGGTTTAGGGTTTGGGTTTGGATCTATTATGCGGGCGCTTACGTCGTGGCTGACTCAGCGCCACGTAGGCGACACGCAAGCACGGAAGTTGAGGTGGCATGCTGACTCGGTGCCCCGTCGGCTTCAATGCCGGCGAGGCTCGGGACCCGATGGTTGTCGATGATCTGGGCCACGACGAGGTGAATGGTGGTGCGGTTTGGGTAGCTGGTGCGACGAGGAACTCGCCGGTGTGCTCAGTTGGGAGGGAGGACGACGGTGGCGTCCGACAACGAGGTCGAAGCAACGGTTAGATCTCGGGCTCAACGGTGACGAGGGCAGCTGGAACGACGGCGGTGACGACGGGTTCCTTCGGCCAGATCTGAAGATGACTACGTGGGCAGCTGTGCTAGGCGATGAATCGACGGTGGTGGTTAGGGTTTCGAGGGCAGCGTGTCACGGGGTGCGCCTCCTGAGGGTCCTCGGGGCCTAAAATAGTCCAGGAGGCGTGCCCTACACGGACTCCCAAACGAAAAAAAAGCGGCGGCACTGGAGTCCTGATAGTACTATTATTTAACTCACAGTCAGTTGCCATGGGTTATAGGGCCCACCATGCTAGACTTTTGGTTTATTTACATTGCTTCCGCTGCTACTTATAGTTCTATTTTGAATTTGGCTGGTCGGCCATTTGTAATAGTTGTAGACTTAAACTATTATGATGTATGTCTTTTAAATTATCAATATATGAATGTTGTATGGATGTGATCAACGTTGAGTGAGAGTATGAGCATGTTGGTCACTGATCTTGGGAGCCAACATGGTCTCGTACTCGCTGTTGATGAATCCCCTTTTAACTCATTAAGTGTGGCCTTGAATTGTTTGGAGAACCAGTTATCATGTAGTGTTTGCAGAGGAGCAGTACGTATGATCTCCGGAGCTCTAGTTCGATCAGGGCTGCTCACTTAGATGGAGTTAATCTAGAATTCATTTACTTGAGGCCTAGGGTTATTTCCAAAAGACCGGGAAGGCCTTGATCTTACGGAAATAATCTAGGGTCCTCACATATATACCCAAATTTTGTTATAAAAAGTAGACTTTAATGAAATTTTTCATGGAACTCACTTTGGGGTATCTTATAATCATTATTGGAGTATACTCAAATTGATAAAGAGGTATCATCATACGATTCAAGTGGTATATGAGAAGTGGGAGTGCGTACTCCCAGGAGTACCATACCATTTTCATATATATATATGAAGCCAGTTTTAAAGGCACAAGCAGCCACTGTTTGGAGATTTTGTAGAGAAGCGATCAGGAATAGAGAAGAGGGGAGGAGGCGCCTGCCCTGTGGAGGAGGGCACCGGTTCGGGGAAATAATTGGGCAATATAACATATAAACATGTAATTTCAGATATCAATTAATCAGATAAAATGCTCAAAAGATAAGGTAAGCAACCATATGAAAACAAAGATATTGCTCGCTTTTGAATGTTTATGATTGCTTTTCAGATGTAGAGTTGCACAAGATGTAATCTTGGCCTTCTCGATAATTGCCAATATTCTTTATCAATTAAATGTGATAACAATAAATCAGTTACATGTAACAAATTAGTCTAACCTTTACAAATCTCAAAAGTTAATTACAGCTTTCAAAAAGCAGAATACCGTATAGGAACATACCATAAGATTAGTTACATGTACAAAAATTGTATGGTCGTAGATTTATAAACTAAAGATCAAAGTGACAGCAGTTAGCAATTCATTAGAGCTCAAATATGAATTAATTATCAATTCAATTTCAGCATAAGACTATTAACATCATTGAGCAGTTCAACATAGCATACAAATACCAACTGGCAATACCTCCCAGTGCTAGGCACAGACAAATCACACAGATTGAATATATCCAATAACACAACATATAAGCAAAATGATATGGACATTCATCTGAAGCTTATATCCTACACAGTTACACTACACTTATATCTCTGAAGGTTCTAAAAAATCAACATAAAATTTGACTAGAACATTCATCATTCTCTCAGATCTGTCAAGATGCATTCAACAGCTTATCCTAAAAATTTGACTAGAAAATTCAAGCCTGCATACCACATGATTTTCAGTATGCAACTGCATACCACACCATTATTCAAGCACAAAATCTAACTCCCCACAGTATGAAAATCTACATTGCAAGCACAAGTATGAAACTCCCCAGATGAGGGTACGCCGAGGATGGGGTAGAAGACCCCAATAGACCTCGCTAGGGAAGAAGCCGTGTGCGCTGGGGAAGAAGAGGTCGCCCGGAGGTCGCCAGGGAAGAAGAGGTCACCGGGGAGGAAGAGCCGCCGTCGGGGAGGAGTCGCCGCGGGGAGGAGGGAGCCTGGGAGCAGCAGGGTAGCGTTGGGGTCGCGGAGCAGCAGCAGCAGGATGGCGTCGGGGTCGGGTAGCAGAACAGTATGTGATCGGGTCGAGAGCAAGAGGGCATCGTGGTCGAGGAGCAGCAGTAGGGCGTCAGGGAGGCAGCGGGTTGTGCTCGGGGAGGAGGCGTGCTCGTGCTTGGGAGGAGGAGGCACGCCGGGCTAGGGGGACGAGAAACTTAATCGTTTTGGTGGGGGGGCACAGGCAAACCCTAGAGGCCGAATATAAATAAGTTTGTACATCACAGACGATTCTAAAGTAGAAACGTCCGTGATAGTTTATGTATCACAGATGGTTTGTAGATGAAACCGTCTCGTGATAGCTTATGTATCATAGACGGTTTGTAGATGAAACCGTCTGTGATAATTATATATCACAGACTGTTGTATTTTATAACTGTCTGTGATAGTTCCTTCTATAGCTGCAAAATATTCGTTTTTTCGGCTAGTCTCAGGAGTTAATATGTATGACTTGTTTTTCACATAGAAGACAATAAGATATAAACACGTACGTTATTCAGTAAACATATTCAACATAGACAGTAACTTGAACTCCAAACTGGATTTTTTTTAAATCATTTTTTGTATTTACATATGGCCAAACAGCGTGGCCGGCCAGCCGCTTCTTACAAAGATTTTCTTAATAAAGTAGAAATAAAAAAGATCAACTTATTTCTAATGGTCCAGGTAGACTGCTATCACCATCTTCAATTCTTCGTAGGCGACGTCGTTGGCATCGAAGGGTTCGGGTCCGCGAAGGTTTCCCAAAACACGTCCACCCATTGATGCGCTCGTTGGAGATCAACCCAAAGACGCTCCGACTCAAGGACCAAGTATAAATGCGCCCAGAGGCTCTCTTCCCTTGCTTGTGGTGTCTCAGCTTGGTCAACCCGCTCGCCCGCCGTCTCGATGTCGCATTCCAAGCAATGGTAATCCTCCTAAAGACGTGCAACATCTTCCTCGAGGACTACATCGATGGCGAGGTTAGCTGACCAGAAGAGTGAAACCGCCTAGAAGACGTGGTGGAGGAGGATGTCAAGACGGCGGAAGGTAGCCATCACATGTTCCGACATAACCTTCGTTGGAGGAGGGGCATCTGCCAACGTACGGCCGGCGAGGTGCTCGTACAAAATGGCCAAGTTGGCCATCAATGCTAGCGTCAGGGGAGAAGAGTAGGGAGCCATTGTTGTTTTTAACTCTACTAGTTGTTGATGGAGGGTGTGAAGAGAGAGCACATAGAGCAATGTGGGGATTCACCATCGGTGGCAGATGATCATTCTTATAAAATAATGAGTAACGTCGATGCGCGAGATGAAGAGACGCATCGCGCGGGAGCCAAAGAATTGAACATATCACAGATGGTTCCAACCACAAACCGTCTGTGATGTCTGTAATATCACAGACGGTTCTTCTTCAGAACCGTCTGTGATACTTCACAGACGGTTTTGAAAATGAACCGTCTATGATATTACCTTTTCACAGAAGGTTTTAGCGTTAAGAAACCTGAGCGTCATTGAACCAAAACCGTCTGTGATTGTATTTAATACTGATATTTTTGTCAACCGTCTGTGATGAGGTGTCCAATATTATCCTTTTTGTAGTAGTGTTTATTACAGGTGAAAATAATTTCTACAAAATTAGGACTACCGAAATGATCAAGGACAGCTTGCCTATATAATGTATAAGTTTCGCATCGTGAAACCTAGTTTTTCCCTCGTCGTGCTGGCTTGTCCATGTATGACTATGGTCGGCTGTAATGTACACTCTGCTTCCGACTACGTTCTACAGTTCAATGAGTTTTTGGCCGTATTGGCACTTTTTCGGCACGTATTTGCAAGAATGGTAGTCGTCACGCGGAAATGGTAGAAATTGCACCTCCGCCAAGACGGTCACCGTATGGGCGATAACGAGCTAACATGTACTCAATGCGCACGGTGGCGTGCGATGGAGAAAAGGATTGCCGCATGATGGCCTATGCGGTTTTCTCAGCTGCCGCACGGTGGCCATGCGTTTTTCCCCCTCTCACCGATTCTCTCTCCGATTAAGTTATTAAGTTCTCTCTCACCAATTCTCTCTCCGATTAAGTTATTAAGTTTTCTCTCTCCGATTAAAGTTTGTCCACGGTCACCTCTCCACCGCGTTGTCACCATGCAGTTCTCACCTCCTGATGTGCAATTGTCTAATTACCATTACATACAAGATAAAATGCTTGCTTGATGAGTTGATCTGATAATTATTGAACAATGTAACCATTCAGAGGGCGATTGAGACTTTGGCATTGTGTACTAATTGGGGGTTAAAAAGGGAGGAGAGGAGGATTTGTGGGACACATGAACATGATGTGGTTCTCGCCTCCCAAGCCACTAACCTTGTACCACTAACGACTCAACCCCAAGTGTCAGGTGCGTCTCCCTCCTCTCACTGGCACACGCACAGGTGCTGCACGCCACGCGGCTGCGCGCTATGCCCGAGCTCTTCTCACGTCGTCTCGCCACCGCCCTCCGCGACCAACCCCGAGCCTTGCCAGTTCACGCCATTGCCATCTCCGTCCTTTGCCCGTGCTTAACCCGCCTCCAAGCCCTCTCTTTCGCCCACTTCTCCTCTCGGTGGCTGAGGAGGAGGACGCTATCTCATGCAATCTTCTCGGGTGAGCTCCTCGCCGCCATGCCCCTTCTCTTCTACTTTCCTCGCCGTAGCCATTTTTGCTAACACAAGCTCTTTCTTTTGCCTCTAGTTCTCGAAACGTGGAAGTGTCGTCATCGTCTTCGGAGCGCACACCGAGTGCCACCGCCGTGTCATCTTGGTCTCCGGTGAGTCCTTTCATCTTGTTTGTGCGTCAGCACGTGTTCCATAGTATAAGGAATATTGCCCCTCAACACATATCCCTAATCATTCACAGAAGCTCCTGAATTTTGGATTTCCTCCATCTCCGATTGCAAACCCTATTTTCGTCCCCATCTCCAGCATGGTGAGGCATTCTTCGATTCCTTGCTGTGACACCATCTCGTGGTCCCTCTTGAACTTTCCCGACCACTATTTTCCCTTTTCCATCTCCAAGTTGTCTCCCCCTCGTGAAGCTCAACGCCGTCATCACCACTGCCGTCGCCAAGCTTCCACCGTGCTTCTCCTGCCCTCTTTATCACTCTAGTAGGTCCCTAGTATGTCCTAGATGCTCATGCATGTGTTAATTTCCTCAATGTGCCAACGAGTCTCCTTAGCCACATGAGCTGTAGCTCCACTGCTGCCTCTCACCGTCGCGCCGCCGCTACACGCCACTGGAGCTCTCGCCGCCGGTACTGGTAGGTGCGCACGGATGTGAGGAACCCATTCCTGGCCTTAGTCCGCACCACCGAGGTCCACATCGCCGGCGAGACACCGAGCAAGGTCGCACCCGAGGAGCTCTCTATGTGTCGGAACTCCGACAATACTGTAGCATAATGATTAGCGCAAATCTATGTCGGATTAGGGCTAAGTAATCATTAACTGTCGATTAATTCTTGCTATGTTTCTATGACATGTGGACCCTAAGCTGGAGTTAATGGAGCTCATTAACTCCTAGATTCCCTTGGATTCACTGACGGACGGGTCCCACCAAGTGAATGCACAGTGTGCTTTGCCCATGGACCATTCACCGTGCATGTGGACCTTCGGTCAATGCACTATTTATATGACCGAGCCTATGATATGTGGACCTCACATGTCAATAGGGATATAATTCGGAAATTAAATGAAAAAGAAAACACTATGCAGTTGACCCCACATGTCATGATAGAGGCTAGGTTAGCTTGATTGTAAAAAGTGTTAAATGCAATAGAAAATTCGGAAAACAATTATTTTTACACTAAAAAGTCATTTTACTTTGAAAATTCATAGGAAATTCTTATGAACTCCAAATGAGATGAATCCAATTAGGTTGTTCATAAAATTGTATTCTCTAACTAACCATGTAATTTGTATCTCCACCACTATTTTGAAAATTTTCACGAAATAATTAAATTCGGATGAATAGCAACAAAACCTTGATTTTTCAGCATTTTATTCCTAGCTGATTTTCAAAAGGCTATAACTCTCACATACAAACTCTAATTGCACTAATTATTTTACCTAAATTCATCTAAAATCATGATCTCACTACTTCATAAATTTCATGCATTTTTGAGCAATTTGAAGTTTTCGGCTTTCTCGGTGTTTATTTGATATCGTTCTTTCTTATTAGATTCCGAGTTGCCAGAGGTGAACGAGATCGCGTTCGAGAGTGAACAATTGGAATACCAGCAAGGCAAGCATCCTTTTGCATCATATTGATCCCAATTTTCTTCACTCTAGTTATTTTCAGTTGCAGTTATACTTGCTTGTATGCTATTTTTGATATATCGATTTTTTTTGTGAGTTAGTTAGCTATGTCCTACTCTTGCAGGTTATCCCTGATATTTACATTACAAATATGCTTAGGTTAGATATTTGTGATGATGTATCTATTATTTATGTTGAATGCTTAGCCTTTCAAGTCGAGAGATACTAGAGTTCTACCGATGTGGTTAGTCTGTCGATCGTGGGAAACACCAATCATCTTATTTCTATGTTTCCAGTCCAGATCTTCAAAATTGGTTTTTGAGTTTGATTTTTTCATATTATAAATGATTTGGGTTTGGATGAGTGGCTAGTAGTGTGGGTGCCTTCGTGCACGAGATTCGGATATCGTGGTAGTCTTGTCCGGGTCACTAAGGACCCAACTTTGTGCCGTCGTTAATCCAAGTAAAACTTGTACTTCCACACGCGGTGTATAGGCGCCTCTTAGTCAAGTAAGGGAAGGGTCTTATTGGGTTAGAACACAGGTGGTGTGAGGACATATGTGTGTGATCCTATGTTCCGTAGGAACCCAGTGTAATACTATAACATGAGGGGGAGCACTATTTCTTATGTTGGGGGTTTCCTACATACTAACTACCTTACGCTGGCCACTCCAACATAATTTGTGTGCCCACTTAGCAAGTTCTATGAATAGCTTGTACTAAGTTGGGGTTTCTCTCGCATGGGTGATTCAACTCAATAGGGTCTTCTCGTTGAAAAATACTACGTCTCGAACTCTCCAGCCGACTCGCCAAAGGTAGTGTGTTTGGCTTATGGGCTGGATGAGTCGTGTGGGTAAAGTTGTACTCCCCTGCAGGGATTAATCTATTTGAATAGTCGTGTCCAAGGTTACGAACGACCACTTAGATTCGGAAGACATCAGTGTTAGACTCTAAATTAAAATTGACATGGATTACTACTTGGTATCGGCATGAATGGGATTCATGATATTTTAGTTTATCAAAGTGGTCTACCACTTTGGTATTATTTGGTCTATATTTGTACCAGTGTCAATCGTATTTCCTTTGTTAAAAATCTGTTTACAAAATAGCAACTGCAAACTAGTATGTGTAAGGTTGAAAAATTGTACTTTTATGCAAAACTTAAGCCACTAAAGCCTTTCCTTTGGACAACCACTAGCATATATAATTTTTATTTTATGTAAGATTTACGAGTACATTTGTACTTAACAAGATTCTCCACATTGTCCAGGGGAGGAAGATTATGTGCTCGATCAGTCGGTTGCCTATGGGTTTGGGCACACCTTACTGGACTTTTGGTTTATCTTATATCTTTCCGCTGCATACTTATTGTTTATCTCTTGAATTTGGCCGGTCGGTCGTTTATGTAAAACATTATGGACATAAGTCATTTGTTGTATGCCACTTGTAATATTATTGTATGTTGTATGGAATGGCTTTGAATGACGTTGATGAGGATATATGTGTGTTAGTCGCTGATCTTAGGAGCTAACATGAGACACATATCCGCTATTTTGGAATCTTTTTTATTCATTTAAGTGTGGACTTGGGTTGTTGGGGAACTGACCACCATGTAGCACTCGCAGTAGAGCGATATGCATGGCATCTGTGATTCTAGCTCAGCCGGGACCTCTTACTTAAATAGAATTAAATTGGATTTCAGATCTCTGAGTCCTAGAGTTATGTTCGTAAGACCGAAAAAGTCTAGGTCTTACGAATATAACCCAAGGTCCTCACAATATGCATATTCTAACTTAATTAAATTGAGATCCTACTTCGTGATATGTTCCAAGACTTAAGTGACAGGGTGGCTAGCCCTGCAGTCAAACGCGATGCATTGCTGTTTTATTAATACTTAAGCACGCCTTAGTTAATTTCTTAGGGTCAATATTTCCTAAAATATTTCTTTACTCGGCTGCTCGGCCCATTTTGCCTTAGCCAGGCCAACCGAGTACACTAGTACGCTTGTACTCTGCACTCATGCAACTTTTCCCCATTTCTTTGCTCCCTACACAGCCTAAGTCACCACCGTCAAATCCGCCGCCGGCGACGGCGGACATCGCGGCCGACCACCACTATGCTACTCCCCGTTCTTCCCTGATGCTCTTCTTCCCATTTCCACTCTCGACTTCGCCTCACGTTCCTAACTTCTACACCCCAGCTCGTGCCTCGCCAGAATGCTCGCCACTGGCGATTTCCCTCCTCTTCGGCCTCCCCTCTCGCGGATCCAGCCTTCCCCAACTCGGACGTCCACTCGCCCCGCTGCCTTCGCCTCCCGGCCGTCGCCGGACACCACGGCGGCATCGACGGTGCTGCCGCGCCGCACGCGAGCTCCCCTGCTCTTCTCGCCTTTCCTTCCCTCTGTTACTCCCCTCTGATCTCCCTCTCATCTACAGATATTAATACCAAATCCATACCTAAATTTTAATATTACTGTTGCTCTCTGATTTATGTCCAATTGGCGATGATTTCTATTCAATTGGAGTTCTCTAATAGCTAATGTGATGCAAACTGTGATTACTTTTATTTTGATGGTGAGACATTGTGGTTCCCTTGTGCATATGTATGGCTACTTGATTTGGACAGAGAAGAGGGAAAATAGAGCGTGCACCTTCTGATGGTTGTCGCTGTTCGATCACCGTCGCGTGCACGCGCTCCCTCCAATTTTTCCTTCGTTTCTACCTTCTATGGTTGCTGCTGCTTCCCGTCTTCCCCTGTTCGCTCCTCATCTTCCTTGTTGAAATGGCTTGGCGTATGGAGATGGATGGAGGAGGTGCAATCTCTGGTACTAATTTTGATTGTGGTGCTGGCTTGTGTTGGTGGGCTGATGCTGAGCTCGTGGGAATGGAGATGAGGGGAAAATGTGTCTATTCTCTACTGTGTTGCTCTGATCCTTCTTATCCCTTTCTAATCCCTATAATTATTTTCCTGTACTGGTGAAATCGTGAGCAAGAGCATCAACTTCGCTTTAAAATGTATAAAATCATCTTCTGTTTCATCAGGTCAATTGATCAAGGACAACATAAGACACCTTAATTGCACGCTTTAGGCTGCTTCAAGTGTTCCACCTGGCTGATATTTTAAATCACATGAAAGAAAATGATGATGCCAGACTATAGTTAATGAAGAGAGAGTACTTCTAAGATCTAATCTGGATACGGTTCGATCTCAAAATTCAGCGTATAAAATTTATTGTGATCGCTGTTTCTCTCATACATGTAATTAAATGAAACAGTCTAAAATATTACACCATAAAAAATTATACATTGGGAACATAATATCATAATACTTTTTATGCACTAAAAAACTATACTAAGATACTATCTATTAAGAACAGTCTTATATATCAGCATTCAAGGTTGTTAGTACTAGTATTAGTATCATCAATGCACAGCATGCAAGGCCAGGAAAATAAGGTGTAATTAGACTGAGAACAACTGAAAGAAAGGTCAGTCTGACAAAGCACTGCTTCTTGTTTTAATGGACTAGACAGCAGCAGGCTAGCAGTTAACACTTCTTGTGGTACCCATTTGACAAATTCAAGAACGGGAGGAGCACAAGTACATAACACAATCCCTATAATTATTTTCCTGTACTGTTGAAATCGTGAGCAAGAGCATTAACTTCGCTTTATTTGCTCCATGTGAGCCCTGTCTGGAATTTAATGAACTGCTTAAGTAGTTGTCCTGCTCCTGCAGCAATGCACTACTGTAGGATACATAGCTAAGATCATATATAATAGTTTTACATCAGCTGTTTATAGTTTTTATCATGTAGGATTTAAATTGACGTGGATAAAAAAAATAAAGAGAAAGAAATATGCTGTCTATAATCCTGTAGCCGACTGTAACACCAGAACCAAGAAAAACATTAAAAAATTATGTGTTGCCTACAATCCTATAGCCGACTGTATCACCACAACCCATTATATAAGCTGTCTTTAGTGATGTCTACAGATGACATAGAGAGTTACTATAGACAACAACTGTTTGTATCATTGTACATGCCCTAATGGATTTCTACATATCAAACCTTCAGTCCTTTGATTTTTTTTTTTTTGAGTTCGATGCAAAGTCTAACAAGGAGCAATAAAATATACTTCCCTTTCCTAACTACTACAAACATGGGTGGAGCTAGCAAGCGTAACCGATATGCACAGATACCTCCAATTTTTTTTTTTTTGAAAACTATGTGTATATTGTTGCTAGCTATAGATTCCAATTGAATTTAGACATTTTACTTACAAATTTTTGTAGCGCGTAAATAGACTGTATCAAAGGCAGATCTACACTAGCACATAGTTAAATCTGTGGAGCCGATGGCAAACACTGTAGTACTGTATATACAGTAGAGGAAAGCACCATAAGAAAAAACACTGCAGCAGACAACAACGGTAGCACTTTGACCTGAACAGTTTTTTTGGGATTGGATGGCTGAAAAGCATGCTAAAAACATGTACAATGAGATATGCTTATATATAAATATTTCAAGAAAGAGAATATTACACCTCGGTAAAAGTCATTTTCTCTAATGTACAATACGAGATGCTTATATATAGTGTTTAAAGAAAAGATTATAACACATGTGTAAAAGTCATTTTCTAATGTAAGTATCTTTTTCTCCAATGTAAGTATCTTTTCCGTAGGTACTTAGATGATTGTATTATCTATTAATTATATATAGTTATATACATAAGCACCTCTTAAGCAATCAAGCCTAATCAAATATTGGTGCTACAAAATAAGCATCTTATCTGTTATACGTGACAAGAAAAATCAGTATTTCTTTGCTAAGTATTTTTTTTAAACATATGTATTGTACATGCTCTAAGACAGAGGCACTGTTCTCTCTGGACCTTTCAGCCTTCACGGCAGAGAATCTTCAGTGTGGTATTGACTAGTATTGAGGGCATTAATGAACCGTCGATTTTGATCCGGCTCAAACGTTTTTTTTTAAAAAAAGAGTGATATGGCAAGTTCCAGCCTTTGGCAAATTACATCTTTTGAATCGATTAATCAGTTAAATAAAAAATTCTGGCTTAAATTGCATTTTTTTTCACTTGTTTGTATAGTAGTACTCCTCCGTTTTAGTTTATTTGACGTCATGTATGTGTTATTCATACATGTGAACGCTATTTATTAAAAAACAAAGAGAGTATATACTACTCCCTCAAGGCCCACTATTATAGGTTGTGGATGGCCATGGGATCCATATTTGTAAGTTTTTGAAACTTTGACTAAAGTACAGAGATTGACTATACGAATTTAGATCCTCGTGGGATTCGTGTGGTCGGGCTTTGAAACTTTGGCTAAAGTATGTATATGGATTACATGAAAATAATGTTATTGGATTTGTCTAGCAAAATATTTCTATGACATAACTTTTATTGTTTTGTAATATATTACGATAAAAATATCACATTGAAAGTCTTGCATTGGAGACCGAAAACGACTTACTCCCTCATGTTACAAAAAGAATGTCGTTTGGGGGATTCGTGCAGTCAAACTTTTTAAACTTTAGCTATTGATATCTTTTTCAATATTTATATTTAACACATAAAAATGGTATAGATAGATTTGTCTCGAAAGAACTTTCATAAAAGTATAATTTTATTTGGTCTTGAAAATAGAAATTAGTGGTGAAGGTTGCGTTTTGGGGACAATGTCGGTGTTTAAAACGATATTCTTTTGTGACAGGAGGAAATATATTTGTGGGCGAGGGAGTAACTCTTAATTTAGATCCAATTAAACAAAGCAATAATATGAAACGGACGAGTCAAGATTTCAAGCAATTCATTGTTTTTTTTCGATTGCAATTTATAGCATGTAGATTAATAAGGCCAGAGATGAAAGTGGTTGAATTTCCCTCGCAAAAGAAATCACACTACTGCAAAAAAAAAAAAGAAGATGAAGTTAGAGGTACCATTTGATGAGGACATCAACCCTCCGGATACGACTACTACTCCATGTGTCAAGCAAGAGCTTAAGCTGGATAAGTTTTGGCATCCAGTTTGGTCTCCGGAATCAGCCTGATAGCATCGATTTCAAACGCGCATAACTTTCACATATGGAATCCGTTGGAGGTCCATGAGTACTTGATAGAAAGCTTATTTCGTCCTCTTTCTAACGAATCTGGCCTCAACTCCAAATTCCTTCCGGACTGATCAAAATCATCAAAAGAAGACGTCATACCACCTGTTTGGGCCAATCTAGGCTTTGTAATCGTACTCAATATGGCCCATATTCCGTCAGCCCACCTGGGGCGTGGTTACTGCTTATGTGAACAGTAACCCACAAGTTTTAGTCCCACCCCGCTATTTCTTTTAGATTTGTGGAAATCCCAACTCAATTAAATATTTCAATTCCTATTTGCAATTTCAGATTGCTTTATCTTGTTCTTGCGTGTTCTTCGATTGCATGCAGGAATAGACCTTCATGGTCAGGTCAACCGCGTTCTTGGCACGGTTGATAATGACTTGAAGTGTGGTTTAGCGATTGTTTGGTGTTCTGGTTGTGACCGTTAGAAGCCTACGTCGTCAAAGTCGTTATCCTCCAAATCGGTTATCATCCTATCTAAGATCGTGAACCGTGCCTCATCGTGGTATCAGAGCCTTGTGTGTTCGTAGCCAGGATCGTCAAAGTTGAGCGACACCTACCGGACTTATCGTTCTCATCGAAAGATCGGTTCAACAATCGAACCTTAGGGCTCATCAGGTGGTATCACAGCTACAGTTCATTGGTGAGAATTTTTTTCCCTACAGTCCACATAGCTGAAAATCAAAAAAATTATAGGTTTAGTTCATCGTCCAAACCAATTTGTGCCTTTGCAATTTATTTATTTTTAGTTTGCGTTGTTGAATTATCGTTGCATCGTCGAGTCTTTGTGCTGGTTTTCTGTCTAGATTGATCTAGTTTAGGGTTTCTTGTAAATCGTCTAGTCTGTTCTTGTAAATCGCCAAGCACCGAGAACATTGCGTGCGGCCGCGTGGTCAATTGAAAATAGCAGACCGCAAAAAAAAGAAATAGCAGATCGGTTCATCATCGCTTCCGTTTCGACGTCAATCGCATCGCGCATTGCCTCGGACGTTTCATCCAACAGACACAAAGGCAACAGACACAAAAAAAGTAGCAGATCGATTTCTAATCAGGCCGCCGCCACTCCGGAGCCGCTGCCGCTCGGGGGAGCCACCACCGCCGCCACCGTCGTACCGCCAAGTCACCACCACACGCCGGCTCCTTCGCCTTGCGTCGCCTTTAACGACGAGTCACCGCCGCCGCCTCTGTTGCCTCCATCGCCCCGCGGCCGCTTCCGCAGCGCTGCGTCGCCGCACCGCCGCCAGACCGCCGGGAACCGCCAGACGGCCGCCGCGGCCAGACCGCTGGGAACCGCCGCCGTCGTTCGGAGCGGCGCTGCGCGCCGCCTCCGCCGCATGGTCGCCGCCGCCTTCCCGCGCCCGCTTCGTAGGCGCCGGCGCCGCGCCGCGGCTTGCACCGCCGGGAACCGCCATTGCTCGGAGAGGTGTTCTTTGCCTCCGCTGCCTCAAGATCCGGCCATTGCCGCCGAGCTTGGAGCCGTCGCTGCCCAGAGCAAAGTGGAGGACCAAATTCCTTTTGCTTTCGGGTTCATCTTCCAGTGACTTTTGAGGCTTTAAAAAGAAATACAGAGAAAAAACAAAAAAAATAAAAATAGAAGGAAAGAGCAAAAGAGAGAGAGAGAGAGAGAGAGAGAGAGAGAGACAAAAAAAAGGAAGACAGAGAAGAAAGAAACAAAAGAAGGAAGAAAGAAAAAATAAAATAATTCGAGCTGCCTCTTTGTTCAGTTTGGCATAGTCATCCATTGCTCGTTGGCATTAATAGTTCTGGTGCTAGCTTTCCATTGTTACGACTAGTCATTCTTGCGAGTTGCTCTAGCTAGGCTTGGTTTAGACTAGGACCAGCACTAGTGACTAGTACGTTGAACTGCTTTTCAACTTTGCATACTAATCAATAATTGCTACCCTTTGCTACATACTAGCCTTCCGAGCCCGCTTCCTACTTACTCAAGAGTGCCGCTCTCAATCGTTAATGATCGCAAGTGAGAGTATCAATAACCAAATACGGTTGTACCACTTCCTTGTCGCATTGGTAAGAACTTGTAAGAATTGGGTATAAGCTTGAGTGTGAGTGACTTGGTTGAGCCTCGTAACCTAGTAGTTGATAGGGACATATACTTGTGATTTGTTTCCTTGTTTTCATCGACTATGGTAGGTTCACGTAATGATTGCAAGATATATCCACCTCTTCGCCGAACCGCTGGACGGAGTGCAAGAAAGTGAACGAGGAAGATGCACGCTGAGACAAGATTTTTCACCACGGAGGTATATGATCGTGATAGTATGTCTCATAAAATTAAATTCATCTGACCTTCTTTTTGTGGGTATTATGATCCCGATGCTTATCTCACATGGGAATTAGTCAGACAACAATTATTTGCTTGCCATGAATTTCCGATCATCTAAAAGTTAGGGTCATTACCTATGCGTTTTATGATTTTGCATCTATTTGGTGGAGTGAATATTGTCGCATTAATCGTAACATACCTAGAACTTGGGATGCTATGAAGAGAGCTATGAGAGCTAGATTTGTGCCTTCATATTATTCTCGTGATTTGTCAATAAATTACAACGCTTACGCCATGGTAGTAACATCAGAGAAGAGTACTATCAAGAATTGCAAACCGTCTGCGGTCTCGCTGTGGCTTAGAAGAAATCAAGATGCAAAATGACTAGATTTTTGGAGGATTAAACGGATACATTCAGGATAAACTTGTTTATAAACCTCCAACTGTCACTCGCTTGTTTCGTCTTGCTTGCAATGTTGAAAAGGAAGTACAGGGACGACAATCCAAGACTAGTCGTGCACTTTCATCGACTTTCACTACACCTTCACCTATACAAGAAACAAACAAGCGCACAGTACATACCTTCGCATCAAGATCATCTTCGGTTACTTTTTCTCATCGCCAAGATCTACCATGATTGTCGCCTCGTCGCCGTGAGTTTACACTGCCTCACCACTGGCATCATCGGCTCGCCATTGGCAATTGAGCTAGAGCAAGGAAAAGAAGAGAAAGCTTGTGACTACTCGCCGTCTCCAGTACCAACATCATCTGAATCGAGCATACAAGGTAATACCAAAGGTACTGATTTGAACAATCAACCTGAGAACAATACTCATGATTTCATTCCTAGTATCATTGAACAAAGGGAACCTAGTGTTAAGAAAGCAGATATTAATTTCCTAGCTACAGAATCTGATCTTATTGAGAATTTGCATGAAGCCTGTGATACTTTGACTGATTTTCCTGCTGATTTGAGTGCACCATGTGATAAACTTGTTGATTTACCTGTTGACTTGAGTGCACCATGTGATGAAATAATTGAATTGCCTACTGTTTTGAGGGATTCATGTGATGCATTAATCGCACACAACAATCATGTGGAATTGGTTAGACATAAAGAAGTTTTAACTAGAATTTCTCCTATTGACTCTTTATGTTACATTATATTTGGATCCACCTATGGAATTGTCACATGCTATGGAGAAAGCTTCTGTAATTGCATGTTCGAAATCCTTATTTAGTGCCTACACCCCTGGATATAAGTTTAATTTGATTGGAGATTATGGTGTAGACAATCAATTTCTGCTATATCGAATATGCATAACTTGTCATCACATGGATGAATTAAAGCTTGCTGTTTTGGACAACAATTCTTGTGTGCTAAATCTTGTTCAATATGAGAGGAAAATAAAATTTAGTGCTCATCCAATGCCTACGTGTTCACCTTTTATTACACCATCTAATATGGACAGTCTGAATAAACATGTTGAATTATGGAAGAACTTACAAATTTTTTCACTCTTGCTAGATGAATTTGCTATTGCTCAATTGAAAGCTGATTATATGAATGACTTGTGCACTTTGAATTCAATTACTGTGCTGCCCATTCACAAAGCGATGAATAGCTCTACTATCTACTTCACTTATACTTGCAAATTGAGTTGCAAACTGAATGCTATGAGAAAATATACCTTTGCTGATTTAATGCATGCATAATCACCTTTAATTTTCAAAGCTTTCTCTATTTCTTTGCCACCTGTTATTGCTAACATTTTGCAGAAAATGAGAATGCATTGCTACAAGTTTTAAAGCTTCTCTTGCCATTGGAGGATGAGCGTGAGTCGAGGACGACTCAAATACAAGAAAGGGAGGATGATAAGGACATCAACCGGCCAGATACGACCGCTACTCCATGTGCCAAGCAAGAGCTCAAGCTGGATAAGTTTTGGCATCCAGTTTGGCCTCCAGAATCAGCCTGACAGCACCAACTTCAAACGTGCATAACTTTCACATACGGAGTCCGTTGGAGATCCACGAGTACTTGATGGAAATCTTATTTCGTCCTCTTTCCAACAAATCCAGCGTCACCTCCAAATTCCTTCTGGACTGATCGCAATCATCAAAAGAAGACGTCATACCACCTGTTTGGGCCAATCTAGGCTTTGTAATCGTACTCAACATGGCCCATATGCCGTCGGCCCAACTAGGGCATGGTTACTGCTCACATGAATAGTAACCATGAGTTTTAGTCCCACCCCGCTATTTCTTTTAGATTTGTGGCTTCTCATCCCCTATTTAAGGAGGACGCATGCCCTCTAGTTTCCTTGGATTTTGTTTAGTTAAAAGTTAGCCTTGTTGCAACTTCGTGTATTGGCTTGTGTCGACTAGACCAACCATAATACCGCTTCAAAATCCCAACTCAACTAAATATTTCAATTCCTATTTGCAATTTCAAATTGCTTTATCTTGTTCTTACGTGTTCTTCGATTGCATGCAGGAATAGACCTTCGTGGTCAGGTCAACCGCGTTCTTGGCACGGTTGATAATGACTCAGAGTGTGGTTTAGCGATTGCTTGGTGTTCTGGTCATGACCCGTTAGAAGCCTGCGTCGTCAAAGTCGTTCTCCTCCAAATCGAAGTTATCATCCTATCGAAAGATCGGGAACCGCTATCTCTTCACCATTGAAGTCTAGCTAGTCTACGAGTAGGGGCGAAACTAGAACGAATTTGATCGAGGATCACTACTTCACCATCCATATAGCAACATATGAATTTTTCGAGCAATATTGTACTAAATAGTAACGTGTTCACCTATTTTTAACATCAATAATTCGACATAACCGATGACAATATAAAATAATAAAGAAGTAGTGATCAATATGCTTACAATTGGTGCTCGCTTTTTATGGTTTACTTGCCTCATATTATTATCATTTACCTCAGTATTTGTGCTAAATTGTGCCATTTGGCAACTAACCCTAACGAAATCCAGAGATATGTCGTGTTTCACCTTTTCCAAAGGAAATTGGCTAAAAAGAGTCGATAAAGAGCTTCCTTTGGAAAATGTGCAGAAATGAACTTCATCAAATGATAAATTGGAGGTTACCATGACATCTACCTCATCGAGCCAATCGAAATGCATATATTATTTACTCAAATCGGAGGTCAGACACAAAAGTTACGAAGCCGAAGTCGCCAGAGTTCGGCTCGCTCACGAGTCTGACAAGCCAGGATCTTGTGCCGCTCGGCGCTAGGACTAGACCAATCAGCTCTTTGGGCCCCGAAACACCCTTTTTGGTCCAAATTGCTTTGATCAATCTATTTGATGCTTATGATACTTTATTGCTTTGATCAGTCCATTTGATATTGTGTTATTTTGTTGATTTCCGCAATCAACTTATTAGTTGCTAGATTGAAACATGGTATTTGGATTTAGTAAACTGATCTATATCAAATAGCACAGAACTTGCTACGTTTAGATTAGCCTTATTATGTAGCAGGTGAACCGGTGAAAAGGGTAGTATTATCTATAGGGTGAGAGCGATTTTAGCCTAGTACGTACCAATTCATAGTATACTTGTCGATTTACGTGTAAGTGAACCTAGTCGAGGGGACGATATAGTTAGTCTTGGTAGAACCTTAGTGATTTCAATTATCTTGTAATTTAGTTCTTTAGATTAAATATTTCATACAACGTTCTTGTTAGTAGTAATTATCAGCCTTAGTTGTAATCTCAACTATTCTATGAGATCAATAACCTTGGAAACTCAGGTGAAAAACTACAACTAATCCGTGAGCTTGCGGTTATCATTGTACGCGCATAGATCACGTCAACACTTACCAAAATAAAGGAACTATGGACGAAACCATGAACAAAAGGTGGTCGTATTGGCAAAATACATTATCCAACCTCAATGGCCTAAAAAAGAAGAGAACAAAATGTCTTAGAATTCTCAATTAAAAATACTAGAATGATAAAAAAGTAGTTAAGTAAATAAATTAACTTTTAGTACTTACGTTCTTTCAAGTTAATGAAGCAATGAACCACATCATCATTACCGATGAACCACAACATCATTAGGATCATTAGCGATGAACCTGGGTCGTGTGCCCGCGTCGCCACCTGAGACAACTCTAGGGTGCACAGTTTTTGGACTAGGCGGTGCACATGTAGTATATATAAGTTGATCCCCACTAAATTATTTTTTGAAGCCGGTGTCCTGTGACACCGGGTGATCCTATTTAGTTAGTTCTGCCCCTGTCTATGAGTGGTCCTTATGCTCCCTGGGTTGAAGACAGAATGGGACCTTCAATAGTTCTTGATACGACCCGACCTACTATTTTTACTTCTGAAATTAATTCATGTGTTGCTTATTTCATATGGATTAATTTTAGAAATTATGGAGAAGGAGATGTGTGTGTGTTTGATCCCAGAGGTGGCCTATTATGTGTACATGAGGCAGATGAATAGGGTGCATGCAAGGAAAGCAAAGGAGATGGGCTCAGATCGATGAGGATATGCAGTGCATATACACAACTATTTGGGCTACAGAGGAAGAGATTGGGGGTGACCCAAGAGGAGGAAACACGATCAATTAAGTTTCAACCATCATAGTGCTCGTTGTTCTGTCCACGAAGTTCATAAAGCATTGTGCAACAATTCCTTAGTTTCCATGTGCGCAAAATTTATATTTAGAAAGCCTATCAGGTCTTCTTTCCAACGAATCAAACGATGTGTGATTTGGAGTTTTGTGCAAAACGTTATGTCAATTAGAGTGCACGCTGTACAGGCAGTCCAGATGGCGCACGTGAGTTGCCAAACATGACGACTTTGTGGCATGTACGACATCTTTTGGGTGATATCCAGCTGTGACACAGATTTCCAAATGTTTAGAAGACTTCCTTTTTCATGTTTTTCATGGATTCAAGTTGCCCAAAGTAAGGAAATTGAAGATGGGAAGGTTTGAAATCAATTTGTATTGAACTTGTCAAAGTCAACACAGTCTAGATTGGAAAAGTCATGACTTTTTGTATACGGAGTTGGATTTGATTGTTCTTGACTTGTTAGAAAGCTAACCTCGAGACTCACGCAAAGGATAAAGTACCAGCTTCATATTCCATCTATGCACGACGCAACAATCAAAACAAGCTGACGGTAGACATTCCAGAGTTTTCTTTTTTCGTGTCTAAGTTATCTGGAGAGTTTGTTTTTTTGTGTTAGGTGTCTTAGTAGGGCATATAAGACATTGTAAACATCCATGTAACTCAGATTATTGGTTATGAATTGAGCTTTTGCTGAGATGGCTTTAGGGGTCAATCCCTGTGTGCGCGTGGGTTCCATGTGAAATTCGACCCTTGTTTGGGTGTGTACACTAATTCGAAGAACAAGCTAGTTCTTTGATTTTGTGTCGAGTGGTCATACTCATCTTCATAGTTTAATCTATCCAGATTGGGTGGTGAAGCTTTTGTGTGCTTGTTGCATCTTCTCGTTCAGATTATGATTAGCACTAGTTATCCATGTGCTTGGTTTGCATCTAGTAAATAGGGAGCTATTTGTCTACCAATGTTCGTTCAATGTGAATGATCGGGCCACCCTACAGTGATCGATCTCACCACGAGGTTCGATCCGCATCGGTTCTTCTAGTAGTATGTATACAAGCTAGCAAGTTATTCCAGTTCTTCATATTAGATCTCTTTTTCAAAAGAGAAAGACTCTCCTTGTTAGATCCCCAATATGCTACTTAAGTAGATACTCCTAGCTGGGGAGCAAGAGCAACGGGGAAGTAAAAATTTACATGAGGCCGTTGCCACGGATGTGCGACGCTGTGCAACCTCTGAGTCGCCCGCCGTAGCGTCGATGCGGACTGCCTTCTCCTCCAACGCTAAATATCCCGCCGCCTCCCGGTCCAAGCCACCTTCTTGACAGTACGGTTGCTCACCACCGACCGTTGCGCCATGACAAAACAGAACTCAACACATCACCAGGTCACCATCCTACCATCAACCAGCACCCACCGCCACTCCGCTAGCCTCCATGCATGTGCGTGGTTGGCGATGCCATCACGCTTTGGCGGAGACAGGATTTTCGGGGGCATACCTCCTTGCGACCTAATCCGTCGACCTTAATTGGATGAAGAGTCAATAACTAGAAAAGTGCATGTGTAACAAATTCCTTATCCTAGGCAACAACCACTGAAGATAAAATCCCGCAAAGGATAATAAAGGGATTTTATACAAGTTTGGGCCTTCTCCAGAGAGAATAACAACATGTGCTAGTGTATTGAGTATGATGTTTACAATCAAGAGGGAGACTAAAGCCTAATGTTTTATGCTCCTAATTGATCAATCCTCCTTTGCCTACTAACTTCAGCCTTTATATAGCGTACGGAGAGGTGACAGTTTCTCCAAGCCAAGAGACGTCCCAACGTTCCAAATGATAAATCGCTTGATGGAGGTTGTCGTTAGGGACGTGGCACCCTCACATTGCCAGGCAGTTATTGTCAGATTCAGAGGTGATTCATACGGTTATTCATAGAGAATAATGGCGTATATTAAATACCCCATGTGTTAAACACGGCGTATAAGACTCCCTAACTGACTGAGCCCACATGTCTGTAGATTCTATTAACATAGGGTAGTCATAACCGACTAGGTTGTGAGGATACTTATGACCACAAGGTGCTCGTATAGGAGGTTCACAACCTAATGCTAGTCATAGGAAAGCTTACGACTAGAGACTAGTCGTAGAAGAGGCTTACGCTTAGGAGGTGGTCTTAATAGAACTTACAACCACTCAATTTAAGCTTCTCCCTTACAAATGGTAAGGGGTATACCTATAGACAATATAAACATATTACTATCTATAATATGAATTACAAAAAAATAATAAAATGAGGATTATTATATCCTCGTCAGCAACCATTCAGGAGGGTGTCACTACTGCAGAAAAGATCATCACAGACAGTTAAAAAACGTTATCACAGACGTTTTCATGAGCCGTATGAGTTTATAGGTCAGTAATGACATGAAATCATCACGACGGTTTTCAACCGCTCAGGATGTAAACTATCATGCATTTGTTATTACCTCGTAACCGCCTCGTGATAGTTGACTGTCACAAACGGTTTGTAGATGAAACCGTGTGTGATAGCTGATGCATCACAAACAGTTTTTACTAAGGAACCGTCTGTGATATTCTTTTTCATTTCTAAAAATATTCCTATTTATTTGCTAGCCTCAGAATATGTTAGCCATGTCCTCTGAAATAAGAAGAAACATAACAAGTACATGTATACATCCAATTCACATTCATTTAAGAAACAACCACATATATTTCACAAATCAGTTAACTCAAATGAACTAAAATTAACCATTCACGAATAAATACACACATGTATTATTAAGTTCAATCTTATCCCAATCAAATCATCGTTTTCTTGAGTAATGACCCTAATCAGAGTGATGCAATAGACAAGAGGGAAAATAGAGCGTGCACCTTCTGATGATTGTTGTTGTTCGATCACCATCGCGTGCACGCGTTGCCTCCCATCTTTCCTTCGTTTCTACATTCTAAGGTTGCTGCTGCTCTTCCTTTCGTTTCCCCTGTGCTCCCTCTACTACTCCTCTGTTGCTTCTCGTCTTCCCCTGTTCGCTCCTCATCTTCCTTGTTGAAATGGATTGGAGCAGGGAGATGGATGGAGGAGGTGCAATCTCTGGTACTGATTTTGATTGTGGTGTGGGGAAAATGTGTGGGCTGATGCTGAGCTCGTGGGAATATGGAGATGTGGGGGAAATGTGACTGCTCTCTACTGTGTTGCTCTGCTCCTTATCCCTTTCTAATCTCTCCTCCCTGCTGTCATGTGCCTAATGGGCTTCCCTTGGAATGAACTAGCTCCTTGGGATTTTTTTTTTTCTGTAGTCATGTTTCCATGACGGTAATAAAACATGTATATGCTTGTAATGGCTTTTGGATAATAACCGATCTCAGAGCCTGAGTACCTCAACGAGCTAAAGATATTACACAACGCTAGATTCTGACGGCACTTATTTATTAAATAATATTCTTTTCCCTTTTCGGTAATCTTTCTTTACCAACTATTTTCAGATTAAGTGTTTAATTAAGTTGTTGAGGTTTAATTGTCTAATTTAACCATCAACGTGGTGAAAACTATTAATTAGCCAACATCGTGGCAACGTGGTCGCTAATTATTGGTGTCACTAGGTACGATCGGAGGTGGGTTGTTTCAATATGTTCTCCACCAGAGATGTGCATGTCATATCCTGAACCTCGTTGTGTAAGATGGTACGGAAGAGATTGACGTTTATTTGAATAATATCCACGATCCCTTCGTTACATCACAAGTTCAACATAAGTGGTAGCCAGGTTTGTGGAGAACTGCATAGCTAATGACAAGATCTCAAGAAAATTCGGTCTTGATATGAAATTGAGGTGGAACTCCACATACATCATGCTAAAGAAGGTACAGGGGTATTAACATATTATATTTATCTTTGTCAATGCTAACTCTCAGAGTAATAAGTTGATAGTTACTAACTAAGATTGGCAAATTGTTAGTCATTTTCGAGAGTTTTTTTTATACCTTTTTACAAAGCAACTAAGGCTATATCCGGTGTTTACTACTTCACCTCTTACTTAGTTATATATTATATTTGATTAATTGTAGACAAGTTTGTTAATTTAGCTAGGAGTCCCCTTTTAGGTCATGTTGTTGCAACAATGGAGGAAAAATTTATTAAATATTTTGGATCTGTTTTATACCTATATTGTTTTGCTATCATTTTGGATCCTACAAAAAAATTAGTAGGTTTGCGGATTGATATTGAGGAAATAGGTGAAAGCCTCAGTCTTGATTTCTCCGAAGCTTTCGACCAAGTCAAGCGTGTTTGTTCGTGTTTTCTGCTTATATCATGACAAGCTTGGCAGCAGCGCGAGATCGGAGGCCTCACAGTAGGCACATCAAGGTAAGACAAGCGTGACAACCCACTTGTGCAAGAAGCTAAAGGGTGAATCTAGTTCTTCATCCTCTCAGTCTTAGGTGATCCTAAGTGGAATTCTATCTCATAGTTGAACTACTACCTAGAGCATGATTTTGCAAACATCGATCCTAATCTTTCTGGTAGAGCCAAGGCAGACTTGCTCGAGTGGTGGAAGGACAATAAGCGGATATTCCATGTGCTGTGCCATTTCGCGTAGGATGTTCTACTGGTTCCGGTGTCCACTGTCTCTTCGGAAGCAACGTTTAGCATGGTAGAAAGAATAATTAAAGAAAAGAGATCATCCCTCACACCCAAGATGGTAGAGGCAATCACCTGTCTCAGGGACTAAGAATTGGCAAAAGAGTGACATCAGCATCAATTGGAGGATCCCGACATCGTACAAACATACGCTAATCTGGAACGCGTGAACGATCTCGACATTGGGGAGTAGTTAGTATGTATACATGTACTTATTGTACTCTTTTTCTTACCGGGGGTACCCCACACTGGGTGTAAGGTTTTTAACAAGGAAGATGATGAATCAAATTGGAATAATTGATTATTTGCCACTACAAAAAGGTGAATTTTAGGATTTGCTACTGTATGTGAGTATGACATATGGGTCCCGGGACCACATGTCATACTCACATTAGTGGCAAATAATTGAATCCCCCCCTCTTCTTCGGTTCTTCCCCAACTTGGTGAACGCCTCTCCTCTTCTTCTCTGCCACCTCCACCTCGACGGCGCCACCTCTGCCTCTGCCTCCTCTTCTTCCCCGCTGCCTCTACCTCGACGGTGCCACCTCTGCCTCTTCTTCTTCCTCGTCGCCTCCACCTCCACCTCGACCGTGCTACCTTCGCCTCCTATTCTTCCCTGCCGCCTCCACCTCGATGGCAGCTGCCACGACGCCGAACGACAGTGGCTATAGCCAGACAAGCAGTAGCCACGGCCACGGCGGCCACCCAGGAGACCACGGGTGCTCGGCGCAGCTTCCCCTTTCCCTTACCTCCACGGGCGGTGATGGGCTGACGGCGACGATGTCCATGGCTCCAGCAGCCTCCACATCGCCCAACGGGTCAGGTTTAGGTCGACATAGCACGACAATGACCCTGTCGTGGTCTCAGGTTGGTTTGGGCTTCGCTCGATGCGAAGTTGTGCCAGAGACGGCACATCGAGGTGGCCGTGTTCGCCAAGACAACCCAACACGGCCCGGCCCATTGTGGTCGTGTGCAAGCTTCTGCAGATGGCATAGCCTGACTCCTAGGTCTACGTGGGGACGTGTGGTGGTGGGGGAGGAGGAGCTAAGGAAGGGGAAGAGGCACGGTGATTTGCCTTCCATCTAAAGCAAGGCCCACTTGCGTTCCTTATCTCTTAAGCTTCTACCTCCAAGCAATCTCACTATCCAAAGAACCTACTAGATTGGATTGAACGACCCAAATTAATTCAGTGTTTTTTTAATAATATTTCATTTTTTTTAAAAAAATAGAATTTGAAATATCTCAACACCAAACCATAAATTTTTTAATAAAAAATCAAATCAATAAAGTATTGAAAATTTAATATTAGATGTAACAAAACCACTGGCCTCCCCCCGCCCTCAACAGCACTCCCGCCTCCCTTCTTCCCTCCCCTCGAGCGCCGCTGGCCCTCCTCCCTTCTTCCCTCCTCCCGAGCATCGCCATCCTCCTCCCTTCGCCAGCGACGCCGCCCTCCCTTCTCCTTGGCTCCCACCTCCTTCCTCGGCCCTGGCTAGATTTGGCACCCAAGCGCGCCACCCTCCTCCTCCTCCCTCCTCCGCCCACCTCCTCCTCCTCGGCCCCGCCAGATTTGATCTGCACGTCCCGCCGCCTCCCGCCTCCTCGACCCGCCGCCAATTGCACACTGGAACAATTCATGCATTCAATTTTTAATGCTTTGGCTAGCTGTTTTGTTCATCCATTCAATCTACAATTCATGCATATGATTGCACACTGGAACAATTGGGCATTGATTTTGCTCAATGAAAGTTTCATGATATACTAAATTATTCTTCACAAGATGATGCCTGTGGCAAGATAAAAAGCTTAGATAAGGCTAAAGAACTTGATTCGTCCTTAATTCTTTTGATTAACAGAGCTTAGCTAGTTGTCCAATTTTTTGGTAAGCTAGTTGACTGCCAATTTTTTGTGCTATCAATACATGCATTAGATCCTAGAATTTTGTAGCAATCATGATTTCCTCTTATTGTGAAGTGTCAATATATCGGTGCAATGTAGATGTTGTGGTAAGGGCAGGAATTTGTGTTGTAGGTTAGAGCTTATCTCAGGACATAAGGTAAGTTGGTTACCTTTCCATTCTTTGATGATGTACTGCTATGAATTGTGATATCTAATAGCATATCAGTGAGCAAGACATATTTGTAACATTCCATTGCAGTCTTCGGGGTAAGATTAACACAAGGAATATGACATTTTGTGCAAGTTGAACATTTACGATTGGGAATATACACAAGTATTTGTTTCCAGATTTGTTGATCCATTTCCTGAGCAATTCAGCAGTGAGTAACCATTGCTAATGCAGTGAGTACTTTACCAAGAGATTCTCCTAGAGTCCCAGTGCATGCATCTCATTTATCAATTATCAATAATGTTGTTGTGAGGCATGGAAAAGTATGCCATCTAAAATTTGTTATAATATCCTTTTGTTGAGCCAGCCAAGCATATAGATATGAATAATCGTTCTCATTTGATTTCTTCTTTTACAATGTAAAAAAGAGTTGAGACAATAATATATCTAAAGAGACCAAGGACAAATGGTTGCTCTTGTTTGCTTTAGAGAGCTCTTCCAAATTATCATAGAGTGTTGGTCATATTGTTATTTACCGCTAGCAAATTCAATTACTTCTAATTACATGGCCTTCTTTTCCTCATCTTGACATACAAGATGGTGCTTTATGTTCTGCTGATGGTTACATTAGTTGTTTAGTTCCCTCTGTTTGACATATAAGATTGTAGCTTGTTTTCCTCTATTAGTTGTATTTGCATTAGCAGTTTATGGTTCCCTCTGTTTGATATACAAGATAGTAGTGCTTCATTTTTCTGTCATAGTTGTATTTTTATTTATGTAATGATGACTAATTTTGACTATAGTTCCTTTGTTTGTCCTCTTTCTTTCTTTTCTCTTTGTTACTTCTTTATTTTGGGGGTATGTATGAGGGTGAGGGTGCCTAACACTACCGATATCGGCCTCAAGCCCTAAAAAGTAGAGGGCTTGAATTATTTATGTAATAATTATTTATCTTAATAATTATTTATTGTAATATTTATTCATTGTAATAATTATTTTAAATAATTATTTGTTATAATAAATGTTTATTGTAATAATTATCGTTAAATACGCTAATTGTGGTTTATTACGTTGATTGCGTTATATTGTCGTTAATCCTGGTATTTTTCGTTGTTTGCGGTATATTGTCGTTAATCATGGTTGAATGTGATCAATTGCGGTAATCATCGTTCATTGTAGTTAATTGTGTTAATCATCGTTAATTGCAGTTAATTACCGTCAATTGCGGTAGTTGTCGTCAATTGCGTTAGTCATCGTTATTAATCGTCAGTTGTCGTTAAATGTTGTTAATTGTGTTAAACGGTGTCAAACAAGCTATTACTATCCTCGGGGGCATTTCAGACATTTTCTATCTTCGAAGCTACAGCCAACCTACCTAAAATAAATTCGAACATAAATAAGACCAGGAAAATAAATAAGCTAACTTGCTAGCGTGCTAAATTAATTGATTGATCTCAGGTTACCTGCTGCTGCTACACGGACGTTAATTTTCCGAAAATGATCTTCCTTGAGGGACACAGAATGATCTTACTTAAACACGGTGCCAACAGAAGCATTGGAGATTCGGACCCTGTTTCGCACGGAATCCTCAAGCCCTTGTCGGGCCATGAGCAGCCAGACGGAGGTGACGAGCTCCCCTCCTCTGGGCAGCTGCGCCGCGTGCGTCTCCGGCCGGGACTTGCCGGCGGCGTAGATGAGGAGCCTCGTCCACAGGTCTACCATCTCCTCCAGTGTTCCCTTGCCTGGCTCGATATCGTACTTATTTAAAATCACTACGTTTACTTCCTGTACTCTGGATAGCACAGCTACCGCGCTGGCATTGAGCGGCCACATCTCAGGGTGGATAAAGCTAGCTACATACATGCAGCACAACACTATGTCTCTCTAGGTAGATATGCCCCTACATACACAAACAAGAACACAGTTCAACCAAGATGGAGGCGGCCATATCTTCCATTGACAATTATATATTTATGTTCAATATATCATTTCTGAATTTTTTAGCTTTTTCAAAATTTTCTGCTTTAGTTAAAGCGTTTTCCAAATTTTAAGCTGCTGAAAAATGCATTTTCGAAATTTATTAAAACTTGGTCAAAACGTGGAAATAATTTATTCTGGTTCTAAGTAATCTAAAGCTTCTCCAAAAAAATTCAGAATTTTTAGCTAAGTTTGGTAACTTCCTGAGCTCAAATATGATTTACGGAATTAAATTAATGTGAAAATGATTTAAAAATTTAAACCAACCACATTCATTATTGTTTCATCCCAGCAACGGCCGGCGCACAGTCCCCTCCATAGCCGCCTTCTGTCTTTCCACCGAACGTGCCTTCTCTTGTTGCTTCTCTTTGCTATCACTGACCGGTGGGTCCAAGCCATACCTGTTAGGGTCATCTTCCGGTCAAACTTTTATATCTTTGATCAATATAGAGTATATTATTTAACATTTTAGTTGATCACATGAAAATGATACGAGTACCTTCATCATAAAAAACACTTTAATAATATGATATATTTATATCATTTGAAAATCGTAGTTCTTATTTATTAGAATTTTCTAAACTAGAGATCAATTAAATAATACAACGTGTCATGTGCTACCCCATATCACTAACTAATGGCACTCATAGAACTATATAGCCGACATATCCATCAATTGTTTGACGATCACCACGTGAAAGTTGCTGTGACTTATTTGTCAACATAAATACGATGAGGCCTTAGTCAAAAAGAAGAAGAAGATGATAGCTAGTACCACAACGAAAGCAATCCAAGGCAAACTGCTGGTGCTATCGACATCAGAGTAATGACTCGTCGAAAGAAACTTGCACACAGACACTTATATCTTGCCATTTTCTTTTTCCCCAGTCCAGTGTCCGGACCTAAATATGTAAATCTGAACTCTCTATATATAATGCACTAGTTAGAAATCACGCTAGTGTACACAGTGTCAACATAGATGAATATCATTCCAGACAAGACGAATATAAGAGTAAACGACTAATTTGATTAATAAATAACGGTTATGACATTATGGTTGAGTTTACATGTATTAAACCAGGGTTGACACTACATAAAGAAACGGTAGCGGAACGAAAACAATTCCAACGGAAACCCATCGACTTGCTACAGGCAACCAACTAGGACCAAGACCTAACGATCACCATCCTCGTATAGCTCCCCCTCAAAAGCAAGCGAATATTCCTCCACTTCATCTGAATGATTGCAGCAAGAATGAGTACTTCGAGTACTGAACAAGTTGTATCACATAATGCAAATATAGATGATGGCTTATTCCAAAGAAAATGACCTTTATGGTTATTTTGCGATAAAGCAGCATTTGCAATTGAATACAAATAATAGATTGAAAGCGTAATTCAAAACGAATAAACAATAATAATTTTAACAGGTGTTTTCACAAAGCTCCCATGTCCCAATCAGTTTATTTCTCACACTGCATAAGTTTTCCCACACTCTCCTCCCAATTGTTTTTATGAAAATCTACCCTTTGTGTGAAATCCTCGAGCATGTCCATGACTATGGACGCGGCTATTTGAATAGATTGATTAACACTCTGCAGAGGTTGTACACATTACTCACACGATACAACCAGTGTAGCTAGCACCAATCATAACAAAACATTTCAAAAATTTTATCTCAACAATTGACTCTCTCGATGTACATACAGTCGACCCCAACCTCACTCGTTGGTGCGATGCACACCGTTGGACCTAGAGACAACGAACCACTTATAGATGTGACTTTCAGAGTAGTCCACACCTCCACCCATCACTAAACCTACTACCTGAGTAGTCAGTGTCAAAACTCCACCTCTTACTATGTTAGGCCCGTACCATCAGACATGTGGTTATACAGTTGTGGTTCAATTCAATAGCGCACAAAGTTAAGTACTTAATTGACCGAGGTGAGACTGCCAAATTTCTACTAGTAACCACAATTCATATTTCCCAATCACAAGTCCATCATAGCACCAATTCTTTTCACTCGTCCTACTCTAAATCTTTTCACACCCTGTGGGTTAAGTGCATTACATGCCATCAACGAGTAACAACATATAGCACACATATTTTTCATAACATGTTCTATAATCATTTAGTGAAGTTTATATCTTGCCACTCAAAATGATATCAATAACCTGTTGCATGACTAAGCAGACTATTCGTGTCTAACGAACCCACGATAGTGCTATAATGATACCAACTAATAATTGCCCAAGCTAGGGTGACAAAAATATTATGATAATACAATGAGCAAAGTTGATATAATAAAATTGGTGTATAACTAATCCCAAAATATTTAAATAAGTACTTAAAGTAGTATGCAATAAATTAAATCAAAGTAACTTTGAAAAACTGGGTTCAACATGGTCAGAGGTACAACTTGCCTTGAAACAAGTCTTGGTACTGGTCTTGAGCTTGATCAACTCCTCCTTTCTCAAAAGCTCTCGAAGTATCAACGTCTACTCGCAAGCAAACGAAAGTAAAAACTAAATAAATAAAAAATAGAGCAATAAACAAACTCCAAAAATTAAATAAAAATATCAAGAAGGTAGTGGTTGAATTTAGAAACTTGAATGGGTTCAATCGGAGTTCGTATGACGAAGAACAGACTCTCGGAAGATTTAAATCTAAGAAAAAGAGAAAGATATTACTATTTCAAATTTTCAGAATTTTCTTTCTAAAGCAAATTCTAAAATATTGCATCAGCATGACATCAGCAATGATTTCAAAATTAAAAGAAAGTCCGAAAAATAGGAAATAGCACTAACAGGTGGGACTGGAATGTAAGAGAGAGAAAGAGAAAAGAGAGAGGCTTACATGCGGGACCCACATGCAAGAGAGAGAGAGAGAGAGAGAGAGAGAGAGAGAAAGCTACAGAAAAGAAGAAACAGAGGAGGGTGCACACAATGACGGTGAAGGCTCAGAGGAGGTAGCTCCAACCGATAGGCAAAATTGATTCCCACAGGCACGGGAAAGCCATGGTGGCGATGGCTTGGCAAGACCGATGACGAGGCGGTGATGGCGGCAACAACGATGGTGACGGAGCTTCGAGTGGCAGCGGAATTGGCAACTCGGTGGCGCTCGAGGAAAACAAAGGCGAGCACCGGCTTGGCGATGGCGAGGGGAACATGACGGGAAACTCCAGCGGCCGGGGAAGTGACAATGACGGTGGCGCAATTGTGATGGCCAGTGGTGAAAAAGATGAGTGGCGGTGGCGACACTTCGCTAATAGAGAGAGGACAAGAATGGAAGGGTTCCGAAGAGGGAACTCGAGAACACGCGGTGACATGCTCAGGGAGGCAAGAGGACTCACTGGTGAGGAGATTGAGGACGGGCGACGGTGGCCGATTTTGGGGAAAGGAGAGCGACGGTGGTCTGGTGATCTCCGGGAGACGATGACGGAAGCGCGACGGATAACGTCTTGAGGCAAGCCCAATGGTGAAGATAGCACTGTCGGGGGATCAACAACGGCGATGGAACACATGGAGGAAGCTTGCGGCAGTCGGCGGCTTTCCGAGCTCCAAACGACGAGGCAAAGATGAAATCGATAGCGGCGCCTTGGGGCTTCGGGAGAGGATGTTGAGGCATAGAAAGGACGCGGGTGGAGTGGATTTAATAGGCTTGGGATGGGGTAATTTGCATTGAGGCCGATGACTTCTTCGTGTTGGGCTCGGACACGAGCGCAGGCAGCTCTCCAAGATGAAGACGACATCGACGTGGCGGTAGGTCCACTTGACAGTGAGAGAAAAAGAAGGAAGGAGCTGGCGGCTGGGCTGTTTGTGGAAGAGAAAATGTTCGTGTTTGCTTCTGTAACACCCTGATTTTCATAATCGGGATGTTAATATTTAATTTGGCGATCTATTAAAATTTTGATTACATTTTAAATTTTTTTTGGTGTTTAATTAAAATGTTGCTTTTAAAATCAAATTGTTTGAAAAACTCCAATTAAAAAATTAATTATTTTTGTTTTTTTGCTTTCGCATGCATTTCAAAAATCATGTCATCATGCATACATTAGTATCGCCGTTCTCATTTTCGATTCGATCGATCAGAGGCTTAGACGCAGGTGCCTTCTTTTTTCTCATATCTCCCATTTTTCGACCCTACTAACTCTTTTTCGCTTTCTCCTTCAAATCTCATCCAAAACTCAAAACCAAGTCATGCATGTTAAACCACCGCGATCGTCATCGATGACCAAATTTATTTCGCAATTCATTTTCGCATGCATGGCGCTTTAAACGAGTACGTTAAAAGGAGAAAAGAAGCAGCAGATTTAAACGCTCATGGGTTTATTCCTTTCCCTACCAATTCTTGTTCACACCCTACTGCTACCTTTCTTTCTATTTCTATTTTTATTCACCTCCACTACACAACCACCCACTGCCATCCAGTCTTTTCCCTAGCCAAACCATCTCTCTCTCTCTCTCTCATTTCGTTCCCCACCCCCAAGCAACCAAAGAACCCACTACTAATTACTTGTTCCCACCGAGAGCCTCAATTCTTCACCATCACATCGCCATTCGCCCATCGCCCCAACCGAATCATCCCCTCGCCATTTTCTTTTCCCAACCAAGCTCAACCTCTCATACCGCTAATTCCCCAAACCAAATGCATCGCTTTTTTTTTTTCTATCTCCCATCGCCATCCCTTCCCAAGTCATCGCTTTTGTTGTTTTTCCTCTCATTGAACTCACTTTTCCTAGCAAGACTCCATCCTCATTGCTTTTTTCCCATCGCAACACACCATTGCTCCTCCAAATTCAACTCCCAAATTTAACTATTTCCCTATTGCTTTCTTTTTCGTTTGTTTCAAGTTGATTCTTGTGTTTTGAAGATTAAAATCTCTAAGTTAAGTTAAGGACCTTACCCTTGTTGTTTCCCCTACCTTGTGCTTTTCACTCTCATCTCTTGAATGGAAGTCGCATGTTAATTAAGAGATTAATAGCGGAATTGGTAAAGAAAAGGATATGATTGAGTTACCGCTATTTTATCCTTGATTATATCCTCTATGTTAGGTTGATGTTGGTGGTTTTGCATGGTCAAAGTGATGATTGATAATTGAGAAATTGGATTATTACTCATTGTCCCCGAATATGATCTTAGAAGAATTAATTTGATTTTTGTACCCTGAGATGTTAACCTTTGGGGGATCAATTGTGGCTTATGGTAGGAGTTACCATAGGAGGTTGCAATATGAGTATAAATGGAACTATTGTAGTGAAGTGTGAGCGTGCCTGCAGGTGATGTTGGATTTATATCGGAGGAATATGCAGGTAGAACTCAACGAACATATGTAGTAGGTCGAATTAATGTAATACTTCGATTTATTCTATAAAAGAAAGCATTCAAAAGGGAAATTAGGAATAAGAAAAAGGAGATTTCTGCATTTTTTCGGCAACCTGAGCCTTGGGCCTTGGCCCAGGAGGCCCATGAGGGGCTGGCCACCAATAAAAGGAGGGGAAAAAAAACCCTAGATGCTACAGTACCACCGCCCTGGTACTGTAGCACCACACTGTAGCAATCCCCCCTACTGCTATGCCAAGAGGAGAAAGGGAGGAGTGGAAGGAAGAAGAAGAAAGGAAAAGAAAGGAGGAGAAGAGAAGGGATCATCTTCTCTAAGGATCGTTCATCGTTATTCGGGGTTCTTCAAGGGTAACGAGATGTTT
The DNA here is from genome assembly GCA_036346405.1 of Phyllostachys edulis. Lineage (NCBI taxonomy): Eukaryota > Viridiplantae > Streptophyta > Magnoliopsida > Poales > Poaceae > Phyllostachys > Phyllostachys edulis. Next base: position 91,980 of record JAYEVD010000578.1, read on the forward strand.
CCCCGCTGTTTAATGTTGATTAGATGTGAAATTAGATTATTTAGTTTGGATCGAATTCGTTTGGTTGTAAGTTCAGTTCTGTCCAGTATCTTGCATAGCATATTTCGGGTTCTTAGAGGCCGATTTGCAGGTGTCCATCTCCTAGATATATTTAGATAATGTTCTTAGATTTCCGTAGCCGCCAAGAACACGTAATTCCGACGTACGGATCAAAAGTTATGGTCTGATCTTTACCGCTGTCCTGAAATCCTGACGAGAGTGAACTGTCAAGTTGTCTCCTAAATTATGATTATGTTATTTGCAGATTCAGGGTTTTCACCCAACTAGGTTATTGTAGAAATGTTTATATCCTTTCCATAATGATAAAGAACGCCTCAATTGGAGTTGTAGATCAAAAGTTGTGTTATTTTCTTTACTGCTGCCCGTTTCGTCGGGACAGATTCTGTCTTTCAAGTTCATCTGCCTGTAGTATATTGATTTTTGCCGAATTGGGTTATCTCACCAACTAGGTTTTCATAGATATGTTCGTTAAGTTTCCATAGGATCTAGGCTCACCTCGTTCTGAGTCACATATCGTTAGATATGAGTGATTCCGTGCTGCTGTCCAGAATCAGTTCCATGATTGTGTCATCTGTTTTCAGATTAGATCTAATTAGTTAATTGTGGGTTGTCGGGAAGGCATTGTAGAACGTTAATGGAAGTGTCCTGTTATATGTTGTTCTTATTTTGAGTGTATATTGTGTAGGCGGAGAGGCTTCAGATTTAGGAGCACCGCCATTGCCTACTAACGCGTCGCATCGCGGAAGGCAAGTACTTTGATGTCTGATAATTAGAAAATGTTGAATGTTTGATGTTGATATTGTGTTTTTCTAAGATCCATGATAATATTTAATGTTCATGTTCCTTCCACATGTGTTATCTCCATGATTAGAGAGCATGTCTTTTCAATATACATATTGCATTCCATGCATCCATTATTCATGTTTCATCCACGGAGTGGATTAAAAGACCCATCAATTCCAAGATGGGCACGTAAGACCCACCATTCTAATGTGGGCAGATTGGGACACCCGTATGAAACGTTCTTCATACGGGATTTTGGATCCCCGCATTTTGTTAAATGCGGCTTAGGTGAACACCGACGGTGTGTCACTAGCAATACCAAGATATGCATGTGTGTAGTCCCTTCATTTCATTCAATCCATTCATTCCATTCATTCAAATATTCGCTCGTGATTTATTCATATTCTTCAATGATGTTGGCTTGATCATGTTTGTTGTATGTCCCATTTATTCATCAGTACTTGCCGAGTCTCTGACTCATTCTTGCGTTGTTTGTTTATTTTAGGTGATCATTGATGTTGGCTCTATTGGGAGGGAGTAGACACGCACTACTCATTCACTTCACCCTATTCAAGTCCAAGATTATGATTTAGTTCTATCTTTCATTCATTATTGACGAAGTGTAATAAATAAATTTAGATGATGAATGATACTTATTGCTATGTTATGGTTAATTCAAGAGTACTTATGATCTTTGATTATTCCTTCGATAGTTATTGCTTAGATTCGACTATATTCATGACATGGTCCTATTGAATATTGATCTCTTTTTGTCATTAGATGAGATGGTGTTCTAATTCTTTCGCATTATGGTTGTATGTTAGATTATTTAGGTGACATCTTGGCTTCCGAATAGCCAGGGTGTTACAATTAATAACTTGTGGATTCATTTGGGGATTTAGATTTTAGATATGCCTTAGTCAATCTATCAATAAGATTGTTAGTCAGATTTTGGTTTAATGTGATAGAGTTTGAATTTGAAACTGTGATGATATATTAAATTTTGGTGGATACTTATGATGATAATTTCATAATTATGCTATTGTGTTTGAGTATATAACCAGATCGTAATACTTCTAGAGATAAAGAATGGTTAGGTGATTGAATAGTCATATAGTGGAAGACTATGAGGATTGAATATGTGATTTATCTTTAAGGGAATAGTTGTCCCCAGGATGATATAACTAGATTAATTAGGGATGATTAAATGTGGTGGGTGAATTTAGATAATACCCGAGGATAAGTAGAGTTTGGAAGACATCGAGTTAATATTGTTGAATTAAACTAAGATAATTATTGTGGATAACTTGATCTGGACAAAGTTAGTGATTCAGCCTATTTGGATTATGGTTGGATTACAAATTCACCTTGGATGAATGATCTTCTTGATGAATTAATTTACTTAGGTTGGAATTGGTTGTGGATAAAGGAGGTATATCTTTAACTTAGGTTAATTGTATTGATTTTGGGGTTGAGTAGATCCTAGAGTAAGGATGAATGGATTAGACCTTAAAAGATCGATTGGAAGTAAGTGGCGGATTGGTTAGTGTAGGTGGATTGACCACGCTAACAAAAGGATTGAGAAGCATAAATATAACTACGTTGCTTGAAGATGCGATTTGATCTTGCATAGGCATACCCTCTTTTAGGAATTTAAATTGTTGTGAGAAAATTGCTGGAAACAACAAATAATTAATGGATGGTTGATAGAACATGTCAATTGGAGGATTATAGGCATTGAAATACGGTTCTTTAGTACTCATGATTTGAGAGTTATATTGGAGATACCCTATGACAGAAATTTATAAAGCAAGTGTACTGGCATATGTGAGCAATATGGTGGTTTCACTTAAGATTATTAGTGTTCCCGCAAATGTGATCGAGATCAGAATTAAACCATGAGTTATACTGTGGGAGTGGATTAATAGTTGTTTGTGCCCACCTTTGAATTGTTAAACTTTGGAAGTAAGTCCGTGTCTTGATGATAAATCAAATCAAATCTATGAATTTATAGTGGGAATTGGAAGATAACATCAAAGCAAGCAATTTCGGTGGGTAATGTATAAATTGTGGAGCAATGGATTGGAGTGTGGTTACTATAGACTGAATATGATCAGTGAATTTTTATTGGATGAACAACAATTAGAGGTTGCGGAACCGAAAGTGTTGGGATAGTAGTGGTATTGTTTGAAGATCAAGTCGTTTGGTTTATGGGAAGAAATTTAGGTTTTAACAAAGTTTACCAAGACTTTGTGCCCCTACTTTTTTCGTCTCAATCTCGTGGACGAGATTCTTCTTCGGGGGTAGGTTTGTAACACCGATTTTCATAATCGGGATGTCAATATTTAATTTGGCGATCTATTAAAATTTTGACTACATTTTAAAAATTTTCCGGTGTTCAATTAAAATGTTGCTTTTAAAATCAAATTGTTTGAAAAACTGCAATTAAAAAATTAATTTTTTTTGTTTTTTTTGTTTTCGCATGCATTTCAAAAATCATGTCATCATGCATACAGTATCGCCGTTCTCATTTTCCAGTTCGACCGACCGCAGGCGAGACGACCGCGTGTCCCTTCTTTTCCGGTCATCTCTCCCATTTTTCGACCCTACTAACTCTTTTCGCTTCTCTCCTTCAAATCTCATCCAAAAACTCAAAACCATGTCATGCATGTTATACCACCGCGATCATCATCGCATGACCAACCCATTTTTGCAATTCATTTTCGCATGCATGGTAGTTTAAGCGAGTTCACAAAAAGGAGAAAAGAAGCAGCAGACAAAGCGCCTGCGTGTTTATTCCTTTCCCTACCAATTCTTGTTCACTCCCTACTGCTACCTTTATTTTTATTTTTATTCACCTCCATTACACAACCACCCACTACCATCCAGTCTTTTCCCCAGCCAAACCATCTCTCTCTTTCTCTCTCTCATTTCGTTTCCACCCCCAAGCAACCAAAGAATCCACTACTAATTACTTGTTCCCAGCTGAGAGCCTCAATTCTTCACCACTACTACTGCCATTTCCCCATCAGCCCCAACCGAATCATCCCCCTTGCCATTTCTCTTTTCCCAACCAAGCTCAACCTCTCACAGCCGCTAATTCCCCAACCGAATGCACTGCTTCTTTCTTTTTCTATCTCCCACTGCCATCCCCTTCCCAAGTCACTACCTCTGCTGTTTTTCCTCTGCTGAACTCACTTTTCCCCAGCAGCACTCCATCCTCATTGCTCTTTTTCCCATCGCAACACACCATTGCTCCTCCAGTCCAACTCCCAGCTGAACTGTTTTCCTCTTCCCATTTCTTTGTTTTATTTCTCCACTACCGAACTGCTTCTTCCTCCCAACACAGCACCTCCCCATTTTCTTTCTCTAAAACTAGCTCAAGCTCCCATCTTTCTCTCCTCCCAATCCAAGCAAGAAACCATAAATCGCCCCCTGTATGCTTTATCATCTTGGTGCTCACCACACCAGCTTCTCATGCATCCAAGAAGTTTTAGCATGCATGGCCGTTGAGCGAGTTTGAGAGATAGGAGGAGAAGTAGCAGTGGTGTTGCTCGATTTGGTTTGTGCGAGGGAGAAGTAGCCAGCATCATGGAGGTAGTGTAGAGGAGGCGGCGTTGGCAGGTGGCGGGTGGCCGGAGCTTGTTGCAGCAGTAGCGGCGGCGTGGAGCAGCAGTCGAGGGGCCGAGGCGAGGCCGAGCAGCGGTGCAGCAGCAGGAGCATGGCGGGAGCAGCCAGTGTAGTGGCTTGGTGGTGTTGCAATGCATGCATGCTGTCCATGCAGCAGCATCCAAGCAAGGAGGTGCGACGACAAGGTGACAGCGACTTTCGAAGATGACAGCGTCGAGGCGCCATGGACGCGAGGGTGAGGCGGCACGGCAGCGGCTTGGCGAGGCACGGTGGTAGCCCAGCGCACGGCATGAGGGCACCAAGGCGCTGTCCAGCGGCTCGGTGGGCACGCATGCGGCGCGGCAGCCGTATATGTGACCAAGGGCGCGACGGCGACACGGTCCAGTGGCCCGGTGACAACGGTGGCTTGGCGTGGGCACTCGGGAGCAAGGCGGCGCAGCGCATGCATGTGGAGGCCACAGCTCAGCGGGCATGCATGCGGCTGCATGACACAGCGGCGGCGGCAAAGTGGCAGCAGCCCAGGCGCGCCCGACCGAGGAAGCCGAGGCGCGGGGACGGAGGACGATGAGGCATCAAGGCCGGAGGAGGCAGCGGCACAAGGAGTGGCTTAACGGCAGCTGAAGCGATGTCGAGAAGGAGGTGGCTGAGCCTGGGGCAGCCAAGGATGCGAGGCTTGGTGGCGTGGCCAGCGGCGCAAAGATGGCGGTGTGGAGGAGCCGGCCGAGAGCGCGGTGCATGCATACGATGGCCATGCATGCAGTGGCGTGGCAACCCGAGCGGGGCGAGGTGACATGGCGTGTTGGTCATGGCGTGGTGGCATCGATGCAGAGAAGGACACGGTGAGATGGCCGAGTGGATGAGGACGAGCTCGGTGACTACTACGGCGGACGCGGATGAGAGGACGGGTAGACACAGAAACGGTGACGACTACGACAGACGTGGACGAGTGGCCAAGAAGACGATGCCTGGTGGCGATTCGCACACCTAGCGTTGCGGTAAAATCTTTAGTGTTATTTTGTTACCGCGTTACGAAATTAGTTGTGCATGTTGCATATTAGTCTTGAGCATGGCATCTATTTATGCATCATTAATTGTAAAAATGATTTGGTAACTTAAGACCAGTATAATTCTCCAGTTAGGTCATATTTGTGTGTAGGCATGATTATGTATCGATGTATATTGGTGGATGTGAATAATTAGATTATTGTGGCGAAATGTGTGTATTGTTGGTCGGTGGATGCTAGGTTATATATATAAATTGGATCATTCGATCGGATGATATGATTTAGGAGTCGCATGCAAATTGTGGTTATCTTAGATGATAAATTAATTGGAGGTTTTCCCTCGCGATGGATTAGTAATTTTTGGAGTTTGGACGCGGAAGGGTTTTATGAATTTTTACTTGATGGATAGCTCTTGTGATGATATCTATGGAGATATGGATGTTGAATCGAGTGATTTTATTTAATTATGAGTAAATTGATGGGATGTCTTAATTAATCGTTATATGAGTCAATTATACTAGATTTGGGTGATGGTAGAATGGATGATTTGATTGCGGATAAATATTTGGATTGCCATGTGAGTAGTAGTTAAGTCCTATGTGTCGAGTTGATAGATTTGTACCCTTAATTGGTTTAGTAGATGAAGGATTATTAGTTGATTGTAGAGGCACATATATGATTGGATTGGTAGAGGTCGTTCACGACTAAGTTCGGTGGAATGGATATGAGTTGATCGATTGGTGAGTCTTTAGATGTTGGATGTGTTATTAAATTATAAAGCTCATTAGGTGTCGGTTAGTCAATTAAACCTCGATCAGTGGAAAATTGAGTGTATGTGATTATGACTTGCCGAGGTTAGACTAGTAGAGTTAGTGGTTAGTGTTAGCTTAATTAGTCTAGCAAAGAACAATTGATGGATTTGATTATAGTCATATGCTCATAACTTGGTGGAGTTAGTACATTTATCGGATAGGTTGTATAGTTGGAAGATCGTTAATCCGGGCATTGTATGGTTGGATGGGCTACTTTGATTATGATAGAGGTTAGGTTAGCGGAGTTTAAAAAGTATTTTAATATGGTAGAAATTTCAGAAAAGAATTATTTTTACACTAAAAACTCTTTTATCTTTGAAAATTCGTAGAAAATTCATATGAACTCCAAGTGAGTTATACCAAGTTATTTTGGTCTTATATTTTTATTCTATATTTATCTATGTAACCCTTTTTCCCACCACTATTCTACAAATTTTCACCAAATAAATTTTTTTGATGAACAGTAACCGAAGCCCATTTTTCAGCATTTTTCCAAAAAGTAATTTTCAAACTGCTATAACTTTCACATACTAACTCCAAATGGAATAATTATTTCACCTAAATTCATCTAAAATCATAACCTACCTACTGCATAAATTTCATGCATTTTGGATGAAGTTGAATTTTTTGATGTTTTCGTGTTATTGTTCTTATTCAATGTTCTCGCCGCTCGATAGTTTACGGGTTGAGTGTGATCGAGAGTGGTATTCAGCAGCACATGGATCATCCAAAGCAAAGGCAAGTAGTTTCATCCTTTGATGCATGTTGCTCCTATTAATTTTGAAAACTATCTATGTTGATTTTCAAGTATTCTATGTATTGCTTAATTTCAAATACTTGTGTGTTAATTGGGTAGAATTAGTTATATCCTCTTGCTACGTTGGCTTTCCTTTGAATGTTGATTACCCTTTTACCTTGAATGATTAATGATATATGTTATATGTGATTGTTGCTAATTTGTAGAACGAGGCTTAGCCATGCTAGTAGTTGTAGCCGAAAGCTGTTGATGGAGCTAGTCCATCGGTCGATGGAATGAATTGAATCTTGATGAAATTTGAGGATTATATGGATTGAATTATGTTGAATTTGAAGAATATATCCAAATCTTCGCATCTGATTGTTGTGGACTTGTTGGGTGGGTTGTTGTTGTTGTGTGTTGGACTTGGATGGGGGATAGGGTGATGAAGGGAGTGGTCCCGGATTTGCGTAGACCCGTCTGGGTATTTGAGGACCGGTCTATGGTGTGATGAACCAAGTCTTACGTGCAACCACATGCCGGGATAATGGCGAAGGCTTGGCTTAATAATTTGTTGTGTGTTAGTTATCAAAACACAATTTGATTGACAATTGTTGTTGTTAATGTTTAATGGTTCTCTTGTCAATCTAGTGGGGGCATGTTAAGTTTCGCCTTACTTTCCCTTAAGGGTCTTTTGCGTATGCCGGATTGCTATGCAAGGGACTTACTTACACAACGGGGTTCACCTATGGTGCTAGGCGACTTCAGTCTGCCATGGGATTCTGATCCTCGGGTGGGTTGATAGTTATGACATGACATTGTAATGGCCTTGTTATGCTATCTTAGTCACATTCTAAAGGAAGAGTGCATTGGCCGACATTGAGAAGTATGCATATCATGTGGGTAAAGATGTACAACTCTGCAGAGAACTAAATCTATTCGAATAGCCGTGTCCCCGGTCATGGACATCGCTTATGGGAAAGCATGCACAATTAGCTTATGGGAAATTGGGTTTGGGTTATGGATGGCAATGTTATGTCATTGTGTTAGTTTGTTCAGATTTGAAATGTTCTCACGAACGGGAAGTTCGCGTGTTGATTTGTTAAGGAATGAATTGTGTCACGAACTGGAAGTTCATGTGTTGATTATATTTGGAGTATCTACTGTTGTTGATCATAAATTTGGGGTTACCTGCTGATTATATATAAGTTTTATAAATGTTTTACAAATGGAAATTTGAATCTATATCATTTATCTCAATGAAAAACTTGCTTTATGCTGAAAATAAACCATGTAAGATTTCCTTTGATACTTGAATGCATTTATTATATGTTGCTATTCGTAAGTCTTGCGAGTACGTTTTTGTACTCAGTTGTATTGTCCATGTTGCAGGTGAGAAGTCATTCAAATTGGGTTAAGTACTTCAGACACTATGACTTTAACCCTAGTTGGTTGCTTGTGGGTTTGGGCATGCCAACTCGGTTTCTCTCTTTTATTTCCTTATTTATCTTCCGCTCTAATTTATTCTCTTATGCTTAAATTTGGCCGGTCGGCCCTCAGATGAAAAATTGGAACATAAGGTTCTATTTGTTGAAGTTGTATTAATGATTCTATTCTCTTGTATATTCGTGTATGGATGTGATTGTAATGTTGTGTTTGGATATGTGCATGTTAGCCACTGATCCTTGGGAGCTAATATGAGATACATATCCGAGCACTCGGAATCATTTTCGTCTCTTGTTAAGTGTTGCACTTATAACGTAATCACTTACCTTGGGACGGGTCCGATCTCAGGTCCCTACAGCTTTACTCTCAATAGCAGTTAAATACATGAGCTAACCAACAGACTAACAACCACGTTCGGATCTGAACTTCAAGCATGCACACTGTGCAACTCCACACACATACTAACAGACTTGACCAATTCTCACACACGTCCCCGTGGGGAATGGGCTGGGAAAGAAAAAGAATGGGCCATCAAGGGAAAATCGGCCTGAAATAAATTCCTGAGATTTAAATTACTTTTGCATTTTAGAAATACCAAAAAAATCCAAATGGCAAAAAATAGCAAATGAACTTGAAAAGATACCAGAAAAATATGGAAAATATTTCCAAGCGTAAAGAACTCAAATAAAATAGTTTTGGAATTAATTGATATTCAGATTATTCACATTAAATTGTTTTGACATTTGAAAATCTTAGTTAAGCTTCATTAACTTCAAATAAAATTTGGTGAATTTTTCCAAAGGACTAAACTACTCAAAAGGTTTTGAAACTTAGAAAATTAGAACATTACACACCTCCCCCATTAAAGGAATCTTGACCCCGACATTTAGGCTAACTAGAGAAAAGGCTAGGAAACTCGGCTTTCAGCTCTTCTTCATGTTCTCACGTTGCTTCACCTTCTGAGTGATTACTCCATTGAACTTTGCAAAAATAAACTGTCTTACTTCTGGTCAAACGCTCTGACACATCCAAAATCTTAACTGGCTGGTCTTTGTAAGTAAGATGTTCTTTCAACTCAATTGAATCCAAAGGAGTCTGTTCTGTAGGCACACGAAGACACTTTTTCAACTGCGATACATGAAAGACATCATCTACTCGTAGTAACGATTGTGGCAGTTCAAGCTAGTAAGCAACTTCTCCTCGGCGCTTCACAATCCTGAAATGATCGACATACCTAGGGGCAAGCTTCCCTTTGGCATGGAATCATCTGACACCTTTAAGAGGAGTAACTCAAAGATAAACAAAATCCTCTAGTTCAAAGCTAAGATCATGATGATGGTTGTCAGCATAACTCTTCTATCTAGACTAAGCCATCTTTAATCTTTCTCTGATCATAGACACTTGGTCTTCTGCTTTCTGAATAATATCTGGTTCGAATACCAAACGTTTGTTTGTTTCTTTCTAATTCAAAGGGGTTCTGCATGCACGACCACACAAAGCTTCAAATAGTGACATTTCGAGACTCTGTTGATAACTATTGTTGTATGAAAATTCTACATAAGGCAAACTCTTATCCCAGCTAGTAGAATGAGCTAGAGGACAAGCTCTCAACATATCCTCCAATACTTGATTTACTCTTTCATTTTGCCCATCCGTCGGCGGGTGATAAGCAGTACTAAACTTTAAACGAGTCTACAAAGCTTCATGCAAACTTTGCCAAAAACATGAGGTGAACTGGGATCCTCGATCTAACACTATCTTCATAGGTACACCATGCAAACTTACAATTCTGCAAGGCGATCTGCTGAGTAAGTGGTTTTGACTAGTAAGAAATGGGCAACCTTCGTCAAACGATCTACTATTACCCAAATTGAATCGTAACCCGATTGAGTCCTAGGTAAACCGATGATAAAATCCAATTCAATCTCTTCCTATTTCCATTCTGGAATTTTCAAGGGCTATAACTGGCCTGCTGGTCTCTGATGTTCTACTTTTACTCTATGACATACGTCACATAGGGCAACAAACTCTGCAAGTTCTCGTTTTAAATTAGGCCACCAAAATTTATTCTTAACATCCTGATACATCTTAGTGCTTCTGGGGTGAATAGAATACTTTGGATCATGAGCTTCCTTTAAAATTAGCTGTCTCAATCTATCCATATCAGGCACGTAGATACGTCCATTTATCCATAGTATATCCTGATCATCCTTAGTGAAATCCTTAAATTTCCGTTCTTCCATCTTGAGCTTAATATCTGTGATCATAGGATCCTTTGGTTGGGCAACACGAATCTGCTTTTCCAGTGTAGATTTTACTTCCAAACTGGCGACAAATCCTTTGGTTACAACTTCTAATTTTAACTTATGAAATTTTTTGTGAAGTTCTGAGCAATACCCCTTTAATTCCAAAGCATTACTATAGCTTTTACGGCTTAAAACATCTGCAACGACATTGGCTTTACCGGGATGATAGTGGATTCTGAGATTATAATTCTTTATTAACTCCAACCATCTTCTCTACCTCATGTTTAGGACAGACTGAGTGAAAATGTACTTCAAGCTCTTATGATCTGGATATATCTCACAACGATTACCAATAAGATAGTGATGCTAAATTTTCAATACATGCACAATGGCAACTAATTCCAAATCATGGGTAGGGTAATTATCCTTATGAGGTCTGAGTAGTCTCTATGCATAGGCAACAACTCTTCATTCTTGCATCAGAACGCAACCTAAACCTTGACATGAAGCATCACAACAGACATTGAAATCCTTCCGAATATCTGGTAGAACTAGCACTAGGGCTGTGTCAAATGTTTCTTCAACTCCTGAAAACTTTCCTCACAAGATGGAGTCCAAGCGAACTTTTTATCTTTCTTCAACAACTGCGTAAGTGGCTTAGCAATCGTCGAAAATCCTTCAATAAAATGGCAGTAATATCCTACCATTCCTAAAAAATTGCAAATTTGAGTCATTGTCTTGGGCGGCTCCCAATGTAACACTGCTTTAACATTATTGGGGTCAACTGCTACTCCTTTAGCTGTCATCACATGACTAAGGAAATCAACTTCTTGTTTCCAAAAATCACACTTGCTGAACTTAGCATACAACTGATGCTCTCTTAGTTTCTCCAGTATTATTCTCAAGTGCTCGGCTTGTTCTTCTTTTGTCTTGGAATAGACCAAAATGTCATCAATGAATACTACCACAACCTTGTCCAAATATTCCATGAAAATCTTATTCCTTATATTCATGAAATATGCAGGGGCATTAGTCAGACCAAAAGACATGATTAATAACTCATAATGTCTGTACCACGAAGAAAAAGCAGTCTTCGGTACATTCTTCGAACAAATTTTCAGCTGATGATAACCTGATCGTAGATCGATCTTTGGGAATACTCCAACTCCTTTCATGTGATCAAACAAATCATCAATTCGGGGAATGGATACTTATTCTTGATGGTAACCTTATTGAGGGCACGATAATCGATACACATCCTCATACTTCCATCTTTCTTTCTAACGAACAAAACTGGCGCTACCCAAGGCGACGAACTAGGTTTCACGGAACCTTTCTTAAGAAGTTCTCCAATCTGTTTCTTCATTTCCATTAACTCATCGGCTGGCATCCGATAGGGTCTCTTAGAAGTCAGTGCTGTTCCTGGCACTAAATCAATAACGAACTCAAGGTCACGATCTGGTGGCATTCTTGGCAAATCTTCTAGAAAATCGTCCGGATAATCTATAACAACAGGAACATCCTCTAAAGAAACGGTCTTCAGACTGTTGATTACTAAATATCCATCACACACCGTGGTGGCTAGAAACTCAACTTTCTTTTCATTGGCACCTTTGATTGTTACAGCTCTTCGGCCACAATCAACACAACTCTGTGCTTTGATAACCAATGCATACCAAGTATGACGTCTAAAGTATGGGTGTCTAAGACAACGAGGTTGGCTAGAAACTCAACTCCAGAAATGAGTAACTTAGCTCCTAAACATCCCATTCTAGAGCTTAACTCTACTCCAAGTGACTGGACTAACAAGGTATGCGTCAGACGCATAACTTCCAAACTGTTCTTGTTCGCAAAAACTCGACAAACAAACGAATGCGAAGCTCCTAAATCAAACAAAACTGATGCAGATACTGAGTTAACCAGAAACTTACCCAGTACAACATCGGGTGCTTCTTGAGCTCCTTCCAAGATAACATGGTTGGCACGACCTCTAACCATGGACTATGGTGCTTCTCCGGCTTGACCGACAACATGTGGTGCTCCTCGGTTGTTGACTGGCACTGGCGTCTTGGCTGGGGTAGCTTCAAGGTTGAAACGAACTAGAGTCATCGTTCCCTTCTAAGGGCAGTTGTTAGCGATGTGTCTTGGCTCTTGGTAGGTATAGCAAAGCCTCGGGGTGTTTTGCTGGTGACCTCCTGGATTGGGGTTGACTAAAGCAGGATTACAAAAATTCTGAGTAGCTAGACAAGATACTGGTGTAGGTACAGGCGTCCTAAATGAAGTATGTGGTGGAGAGCGAATAAAATACCGAGGAACTGTCCTCCCTCTCTATTAAGATTGATGACTTCCTTGCTGAGCCATTATGTGCTTGCGGTTGTTATCCAACTCCTTGCGCTTATCTTTAAGGATCAAGCCCTTATTAATCAACGCCTGAAAGTCTCAGAAAGTGTGAGCAATTAGACTAACTTGCGGTCCGGTGTTCAAACCTTTCACGAAACAACTTTGTCTAGCCTTGTCGGTAGTGACATCTTCTGCAGCATAACGTGCAAGCTAAGAGAACTTATTGAGGTAATCAGATAGTATCATACCTCCTTGCTTACGTGCACAGAACTCATCCTTTTTCAGGTCTATGATTCCCTCCAGCACATGGTACTAGCGGAAAGCTATAGAGAACTCTTTCCAAGTAATGTTCTGCGGTGTCTCATGTGCAGCACAAAAATTCTCCCACCATTCAGCGGCAATTCATTCCATCTAACGGGTAGCATAGAAGACCTTCTCGTGATCATTGCACTGAGTGATCAACAACTTTCTTTCAATCACGCGAAGCCAACAATCAACTTCCACAAGCGAAACACTTCCAGAAAAAGTCAGCGAGTGATCATGAACTCTGCTAACTTAGACTGTCCATGGTGACCATGAGCAGCTGGTACTACATTGTTGCTGTTGGCTTGGTTGTTGTTCATATTCTGCATCTGATTCATCATTGTATACATCATCTAAGTCTGGGCGGCCATGAATGTTCCAAAGTTTTGCAGATCTATCGGCGGTGCTTGAGGTATTACTGTTCCCGCAGGGGTCTGTTCACTTCCTTCTGCTCCATTGGTTCCTGATCCACTGGCAGTGGTGTTGCTAGTTCGAACCATCTAGCGGAAGTTCGAAGGGATTAGATAAGGTAGAAAGCACAAGGTAAATTAAGAACTAAGCAGGGGTAGGTTAAACCCAACAAACATGGCACAAAGAACTCAACTAAAATAACTATATATTAATAAGGGTCTTAGCATGGCTGCAACAAATGCCTAAGGACTTTTGCAGCTCATACTGCATAGAAGAAAATGACACCCATAATCTTAAGTTGACGCGACTCTCACACACTGAGCTTCAACTAACAAAGCCTAAACCTCAGCTAACTCAATCGCTAAGGTAGCCTCCACAACCATGACGACGCTCTTCCCTGTTGTAGGTCGGCAGACGAGCAAGCATCCTCGCGAACTGATCCCGATGTCCTAGAACTAACGCAACAGGAATAGGTGGCTCGAGTGCAAGCATGACCAGCTTTGGCTCCTCAGGATCCTCGGGATCCTTAGGCTCCAGCACGTACAAAGCTTCCTCCAGCTCTGCAATCCTCTCTTCTGCAAGTTGCAACATCTCATAGACTCCATGCAGTTTTGTGGTAGTAGTCTCCAAGGCTTCCTCTTGGGCGGCGATGAAATGGGCAAGGTGAACCACAATAGCATCAACTACTTCATCAATGGACGGGGTAGCGGGCTAGAAAATCCATGGCGGAGGTGCAGGGGTGAAGGCAGAAAGTTGAATCCTTCAACTCACTGGCATAGATGTTGCACACTCGTAGGATGGCAAGACGTGTAGACTCCTAGATTCCTTCAGCGAAGATGATCCTCTGAACGGTGATGTTCATGGGGCGACTGGCCTTGGTATCCTTTCGGGCGTAGATGGTCAATCGACATAGCACTTCATGATTTCGACCATTCATCGTCTAGTTGGTGCCCTGGTGGAGTGGTCTCTCAAATCCTCCAAGTCCTTGAAGAATCTTCCACAACTTAGTAGCGAAACCTTCGATACGCTCTCCATAGGTCTGAAGTTGTCGGGACCCAAATCTGCAAATACAGACCCTTTGTGTGTTCTAAACTAGTCCCAAGATCAGCAGCTAGTTCACACGGTATCAACATTGATGAAATCATATCCATACAACGAAATAGCTAAGAATAAGCCAAATATTATTAAATAGTAACAACGAACCTTATGGTTAAGGTTTTACAATTATTGCCACGCAGGGCTTAATGATAGAATAAATAACTTGCAGTGGAAGAAATTCTTGTGGTAGCCATCCGACATGCCCGTAGGCAATCAAGTGGAGTGTGCACCCTAGTTTGCATAGTCTTCGAAGTACTCCTCCTCGTGGAACTCGGCGTTCCCTAGGTCTTCTTCGACAGATCAACAATGGCGTAAAGCCGTGAGTACACAAAGTACTCAGCAAGTCATAGGGAAATGTATATAAATAATATTCATGCAAGGCTTGAACAAGAGTAGCTTTATGGCTATTTTGTAGAAAGCAGTGTCAATGACAGTAATTACAGTAAATAAATTGAAAAACACAATTTAAAAGATTAGATACATAATTAAACAAGTACTTTTAAACAACTAGTGAACTACCCATTCACTTCCCAACCATTCCACCAACCACAATTTTAAGATAAAATCTATCTCCCATAAGAAATCACCAGGCACTATCCATAACCAGGGACACGACTATTCACATAGTTTTTAACACTCTACAGAGGTTGTACAACTTGACCCACAAGAGATAATCAATTTATAATGTCAGTCAAGACATGCTTTCGAAGGCATGCGACTAAATGATTATCACAACACTTTTACAAAGCTCTGTTTTGACCCAGTTCTGCTCGCTAAGGCTTCGCCTACATCCGGCCCTGTCTTGCGCCTAGTGTGAATGTCCAACCCAAAGTTCACACTTCAACCCAAACAGAACTAAATTAAAACATTACTAATTAATTAGCCAGGTCCATCCCATACTGGACATGTGGTTGTATGGTAGGGCCCAGATCAATAGCGCATAAGATTAAGTCCTTAGTGATTACTCAAGCGAAACAACCTCATCCAAAATGTGCTACCTACGCCCCTTTTACTGCACGATCATTCGCCTGAGTATGAAACCAATTTTGTTTAACCAGGCTCAATGGCATCCCCTACCACGACATAACAAATTTTAATAACAGTGGCTACCCGCCACAATTCCATACATCATTAAGTCCAATTTTCATGATAAACATGGTGAAGGAACCAATCGTACAACTAAAGTATGACTAAGCATAACTTTGATTCCCTTGTTGGTATTAAAATATATCCAACTAAAATCACCCATCCTATATGTCATTCACAATTATTCAAGGTGGCATACTGTCAAGTAGGTATTTAACAATTCCCGGAAACATTTAATATAAAACTAGCAACGCGTGTTAATTTAAAACAATATAATTTTATAAAATGGGTACAATATGGTCAAAGGTCTACGACTTACCTTCGTTGAAGTTTCGAAGTTGCTTCAAACAGACCGTCCATGAAAGCTTCGGAAACGTTAGAATCTATACGCGCAAAACGAAACAAATAAATACAATAAATCCAAATAAAATCTAAAAATTATCAAATCAGTACAAAAAAAAGGTTACAAATTTATATGAATTTAGGAACAAGAATTGACGGAATCGGAGTTCGTATGAAGGAGAACGAACATCTTGAAGATTGACATCACATGAAATGATGAAAATCAGAAAATGCACTCTTCTGGAAAATCTTGTTTCGGTTTGACTAAATTCAGAACAGAAGCAAAAAGACTTATGTGCATGAATTGAGGGTCCACTTGTTAGAGAGATAACATAAAGAAAAGAAGGATTGAAAGAGGTCAATGATAAGTGGGACCTCATGGTCATAGACTCAATGAACAATAGACAGTCATTCACAAAGAACAGAGAAGCTCTGGAGCTCACGGCCATGCAAGGCCAAGCGAGGTAGGCGGCGGGTGGCTGTAAAACCACGTAAATGGAACCTCAGGACATGACCAACCCACAGGTGGCAGTGGCTTGTGTGAGGACCCCCGGGTTATTCCCGTAAGACCGAGGCCATCCCGGTCAATTGGAGATAACTCTAGGCCTCAAGTTAATGGATGATAACTTAACTCCATCTAAGTGCGAAGTCTTTACTGAAACTAGAGCCCCGGTGATCATACGTGCCGCTCCACGACAAGTACTGCACGATTATCGGTTCTCTAAACAATCAAAGACCACATTTAGTGAGTTAAAATGTAATCCATGAACAGCGAGCATGAGGTCATGTTGGCTCCCAGGATCAGCGACCAATATACCCAAACTCACATACAACATTGTTCACATCCATACAACATTCATATATTACTAGTTCAAAAGGCATACATCATAGTATTCCAAGTCTACAACTATTACAAGTGGTCGACCGGCCAAATTCAAATAAGAACTTAAAGTAGTAGCGAAAGCAAGTAAATAAACCAAAAGTCCAACATGGTATGGCCCATAACCCATCGGCAACCGACTAGGAGTTAAATGATAGCAATACTCGTCAGTGTCGCCTAAATCGACACTCACAAGCTCAGCGGGCTCACAGTCTTCCATACCTAGAACCAGTAGACAAACTGGTTGAGTACAAAGTTGTACTCGCAAGTCTTACACAAATAAAAAAATTAGTTATGCATAGAGGTTGTTCCAAAGGATAGCATTAGTGGCTTTAGTTTTGCGAACAACGCGACAATTTTTCCAACCTACACGTACTAGTTTATCAATTGCCATTTTAAAAACAGATTTGAAGTCGAAGTAAATCATGTGATAAAGTAATACAAAGAAAAACAAATGAATCAAACAATAATCAAAGTGGCAGCCCACTTTGATACACTAAAGTGCATGAACACCTGTTCATTCCGAATACCAAGTTGTACCCACAAAAATAGTTCAAAGTCTAACAATAGTAACCACATAACTCAAGCGATCGTCCATAACTGCGGACACGGCTATTCGAATAGATTTATCTCTGCAGAGGTGTACTACTTTACCCACACGACTCGATTGGCCCGTAAGCCTCCAGATGCCTCCGAAAATAGCACACTTCCTTTTGTATGCCGGCTGGGGAGAATCGAGATATGGTCATTTTTAGCAAGAAAATCCTATTGGGCTAAGTCCCCCTTGCAAGATGTTCCCTTACTTAGTACAAGCAACTTATAGCACTTGCTAAGCGGCTCACAAGTTGTATTGGAAATACCGTTCTATACTTGCATGGCTAAGCAAAACCGTATCATAATTCACACAACCTATCTTAAACATGTGGTGCTGGAATCATTCAAGATTAGCCTCAATGAATATGATATAACTAACTACACATCACAAAAATAGCGACATAGCAAAATAAGCATGCAAGCAATTATCATTGCACTAACTTATCAAAACTGGGATCAAACGTGATGCAAAAGAAATTTTAAATGATGCTTGCCTTGCTGGTAGATCAATTGCTCACTCTCAGTAGCGTAGGAGTCAATATCAATCGCTTCGGGATCTAGAGAAATAACGATATCGATAAACACCGAGAATACCTCAAAAATCAAAATGCTCAAAAATGCATGATTTTTATACAGTGTCTAGTGTATGATTTTATATGAATTTAGGTGAAATAATTATTCCATTTGGAGTTATTATGTGAAAGTTATAGTAATTTGAATTTCAGATTCCAATAAGACTTTTTCTATTGTAAAAATAATAGGTTTATGGATCACTTTTCAAAAGTATATTCTCTACTAGAGAGACAAGTTTGAAACCAATTTTATTATAAATTTCATTAAAATGAAAATTATCGAACGGTTTCACCCATTTTGGAGTTGAGATGAATTAGTTATGTATTTTAAAAGTTTTGTATAATTTTTAGTGTGTAATTAAACATATTTCGAATTTTATAAAGCAATTATTATTTTTCTTACCGAGGGTTGCGCTAGCCACAGTCACTAACCAGCGGGCTCGGTGAATAGTGCATTTTTCTTTTAACTTCTGATTTAAAATTTCGATTTGACAAGTGGGACCCGCTGTTAGTGACACGGTCCACTGGACTCAGTCCATCAACACGCGTGCATAGCGCATGGCGCTTAAGTGGCTAGGCCCACTCGTCAGCCGCTGTGGGGTTTAAACCAAAGCACCCATTTTCTATGCGTGGGGCCCGCATGTAAGCTACACATTAGGGCGGCTACGACAACACTTAATGCTAATCATTAGCGTTTAACTCTTAAAGATCTTGCTACAGTGTCTGCTCGCGTATGACAACGGGACTTTTATCTTGCGCGTTTGCCCGGCGGCTCACCGACGCTACGCGCCGTGGTGGAGTCAGCCAAGGATGGGGATAGGTGTGCAATATTGTTGCGCACCAAATGGAAGTGGTGGCGACGTCTGAGGTGGCCCGTTGCGGTAGCTAGCTGGAGATGGGCGGCACTACAACTATGACAACCATGCACAGCACAAACAAGCTCTGCAGTGTTCAAAGAAGCAGGTGTCCAAGCATCTACAGACTATAAGGAAGCTACCTGAGCGAAGAAGAGTGCTCGGGGAAGCTTAGAGTAGCTTGACGACGACAATGGTCACGATGGCGATGCGGTTTAACATAGAGAGAAGACCTTGAGCAATAAGAAGAGAAGTGAATGGTCGGAATAGCTCAAGGAGACCAGTGATAAGGTAAGGACAAAAGGAATTGGACAATGCCTTACCAAATCGAAGTGGGAGATGAAGAGTTAGTTCCTTGGCTGAAAATGCAATTTCTTCAAATCCACGATAACCTGTCATGCATTGTTAAAATTGACTAAGGGGTTTTGCTTAGGAGACTCAAGCATGAAATGTGATGCACAAAGTTTAGGTTAATACCACCCGGAGCCAAGGATCAACATAGGGATGTCTTCAGGGCACACTCTAGAGCTTCCAATGGCACCACGGTGGTCCAGGAGCTACAAGCGGAACCAAGGTCCAAGATTAGCAAAAATGGGAAAGGCATCGAAGGTAAAGAAGAAAGGAAACACCCGATTGAAGCTTACCGAAGAAATGAGCTAGAACGAGCGCCCCTTTCCTCGGCCAAAACGAGGAAAAGTGAGCAATGGCTAGGGTTTGGAGGCTACTTATGCTCGGAAAAGTGACGAAGCGGGGGCGGTGTGAAACGAAGGAGCCCCAGGAGCGGTCAGTGCCAGCGATGGATTGACGACGTCACTAGCGCGCGGAAGAGATTCGCGGCCGCGTGGAGCTCACGCCCTGTCGCTCGTTAGCGAGAGGAGGAAGAAAGAGCTGACAACTCGGGCCAACTACGTCAGCGACACAAAACGGCATGTGCACGTGGGTGACTTGGTGCGATGGGTGGGTTCTATCAGGACCATTCGATCACAAATGGATGGCTTAGATCAAGTGGGAGGTTCAGACCGTCCGAACGGCTGCAAGATCTGGTCCGTTCAATTTTAATCGGACGGCTCGCATGAGGTGCATTTAGTTGACTCGATCGAGTCATCTCGCTGAGTCGGACTCAAGCCCTAGGAACAGTGCGAGCTGGTTAGGTCCAAAGTTTGACTGAGATTTAAATTGTTTCCTCTACTTTGACCAAGGCCTTATAAATAGAAATAGATTTCATAAAATCCTGAAATAAATCAGGGGTGTTCCTGGGATGACCTAGTGTCCATAAAAATTCCTAAACCTTACTATTCATGTTATAACTTTCTCAGTTTAAATCCAAACCCGAGATAGGTTATTGGATTGTGTTTGAATTTTCTAAGGGTTGAAACTATTCCCATAAATTTGGGAAAAATTATATTAATTCTTGATAATTATTATAGTATTTGAATAAATTATTTTCATTGGATCAACATAAGGTTTTGTTCCATTTTTATTTTGGAGTTTGATTTTGAAGTGTAGGGTTAACACTTGTTTAAGATTTTCCTAGTGCAATAAATTATGCAAAGGTTTATAAATCATGATGCATGCTGATGAGATGCATACTAATCATTTATAAACTTGGGGATGTGACAAACCCCCCCCCTTACAAAAGATCTCGTCCTCGAGATCTGGGTAGGTCGAAAAATGGATTGGAAGATTCTATTAGTAAATATAACATGTGTTGTTTTGATTTCCTTCAAAGGTAGTGCTAAGATACCCTACAAGGTTGCAAGGAATGGTTATTACATTTTTCTTACCATTGCTTTGTTTAACCTTTCCTTTCTTGATTCGAAGGCACTTCAAGCAAAAGGAAAAAGATTTGGATATTCCCTTCGCATATGGTTTTCGCGTTCCCAAGTTGCTTCATCTTCAGTGTGGTTGCTCCACTGAGCCTTGATGAACTTGATTGTAATACCCCGTTTAACTTTGGAGAACTAAATTCCAGAAATTTTAGTAGGGAAAAAGAACCTAGGCCTTCGGCCCATGGCCCGTGACCCTTGTGGGGTGCTGCCTGGCAACAAAGAGGACCAGAGGAGATGCTACCCAATCGCGCCTAGTTTTTTTTCCTCGCCGTCGCCAAGAACCTCCTCAGGTTGCCGCCTCACCGCCACAAGACCTTCTCTCTCTGATGCTCCTCGCATCGCTGCTCTGTGTGCTTCCTCGCAAAGATGAAATTAGCCATGTTAATGCAAAAATTCCAGCGCTCGCTTCAGGTCCGCATGCAATGCTTTTTGTCTCATCGATTTGCATATGCTTTTTACCTTGCAATCTCCTTTGGATGCTACTGCCAGCCATAAAAAAACAAAAGATATTAATAAGGAGTTGCATGAGTGGGCTATTGTGTTGCTGCCGATCCTCTCGCTAATGCAAGCGGTGCTAGTGTGCTGCCGGAGGAAAGAAACCAAATACAGAGAGCCATGGCAAAGAAGCAAGGAAAGAAGAAGGGGAGAAAGGAGGAGAAGAGAAGGGATCATCTTCTCCAAGGATCGTTCATCGTTCTCCGGGGTTCTTCAAGGGTAACGAGATGTTTCCCCGCTGTTTAATATTGATTAGATGCGAAATTAGATTATTTAGTTTGGATCGAATTCGTTCGGTTGTAAGTTCAGTTCTGTCCAGTATCTTGCGTGGCATATTTTGGGTTCTTAGAGGCCGATTTGGAGGTTTCCATCTTCTATAGATATTTAGATAATGTTCTTAGCTTTCCGTATCCGCCAAGAACACGTAATTCTGATGTACGAATCAAAAGTTATCGTCTGATCTTTACTGCTGTCCTGAAATCCTGACGAGAGTGAACTGTCATGTTGTCTCCTAAATTATTATTATGTTATTGGCAGATTCTGGGTTTTCACCCAACTATGTTTTTGTAGAAATTTTTATAACCTTCCCAGAATGATAAAGAACGCCTTAATCGGAGTTGTAGATAAAAAGTTGTGATATATTCTTTACTGCTGTCTTTTTCGTCTAGACAGAATCTGTCTTATATCTTCATCTACCTGTGAGCATATTATTTTGGCCGAATTGGATTATCTCACCAACTAGGATTTTGTGGTTATGTTTGTTAAGTTTCTGAGTCCTAGATCAATAGATATGAGTGATTCCGTGCTGCTGTCTAGATTCAGTTCTGTGATCGTGTTGTCTGTTTTCAGAATAGATCTAATAGTTAATTCGTAGGTTGTCGGGAAGGTGTTGTAAAACGTTGCTGGTAGTGCCCTGTACCATGTCGTTCTTATTTTGAGTACTTACTTGTGAGGACCCCTGGGTTATCTTCGTAGGACCGAGACTAAGCATGGTCTTAAGGACATAACTCTTGGGCCTCAACTAAATGGATTCCAACTTAACCCAATCTAAATGAGAGACTTAATCAATCTAGAGCCCCGACGATCATGCGCTATTGCTCCCTTATGAAAGCACCGCATGATTGTCGGTTCTCCAACAAGCCAAGCACTACACTTAGTGAGTTAAATGAGAAGTTACTTAACAGCGAGTATGCAATCATATTGGCTCCCAAGATCAGCGACCAATATGCTCATACTCTCATTCAACGTTGATCACATCCATACAACAACATACATAGATAGTTCAAAAGACATACAACATAATAGTTAAAGTCTACAACTATTACAAACGGCCGACCTGCCAAATTCAAATAAGAATATTAATTAGCAGCGGAAATGAGTAAATAAACTAAAAGACCAGTAGCGGTGTGCCCATATCCCATCAGCAACCGACTAGGAGTTAAAAGATAGCACTACTCGTCAGCGTCGCCTAAATCGGCGCTAACGAGCTCAACGGGCTCATATCCTTCCTCACCTGAAATTGCAGCAACCGGGTTGAGTACAAAGGTACTCTCAAGTATTACACAAATAAAAATTAGTTATGCTAGAGGTTGTTCTAAAGGATGGCTCATATTGGCTTAGTTTTGCAAAAGAGACGCAACAATTTACAACCTACACATACTAGTTTTTCAAGTGCCATTTAGAAATCAGATTTGAAGTAGAAGTAAAGCATGTGAATAAGTAGTAAATTGAATAACAAATGAATCATATAAATAACAAAGTGGTTGTCCACTTTGATACAACAACAAGCAATGAACATCCCATTCATGATGAATACCAAGTTATAACCACAATTTTAATTCCAAGTCTAACAATAAGCAGCCACTAACTCAAGCGATCGTCCATAACCGCGGACACGGCTATTTGAATAGATTTATACCCTGCAGGGGTGTACTACTTTACCCACATGACTTGATTATCCCGTAAGCCTCCAGATGCCTCCGAAAATAGCATACTTCCTATGGTATGCCGGCCAGGTAAACCAAGACTTAGTATTTTTTCAGCAAGTTGGCATTATTAAGTTGAATCACCCATGCACGACGTAACCCCGCTTAATGTAGGTTATACAGCCTACTAACCAAACGGGCACGCAAGTTGTGCCGGGCACACCGACCCAATTAACAAGGTTTAATTAGTGCTCGTTCGCACATTATAGAATTGCAATCGGCACCCTACGAAGCATATATGCGATGGAACACATATACGTCCTCACACCACCAGTCATCAACTTAACAACACCAACCCCTTACTTAACCAAGCAGCGCCCATACGCCACGTGGGATAGCACGAGTTTTGCTTGAACCGCAGGTACCCAAAGTTCGGTCCTTAACTGTCCAAACAAGTCTACCACTTGCCCAAGTCTCGTGCACAAAGTCACCATCACTAACCATCACTTGTCCAGACCAAAAGCTCATTTAAAATGACAAGATTTAACTCATAAAACAGATACAAAGATTTTAAACAAAAGTATATAATGAAGGTTGTGTTTATCCCATAATTATCGGGTTATTCCCGACAATCACCTACCGTTCTAGACTTGCATGGCTAAGCAATCCCAAACCATAAATAATTCACACAAAACTATCTTAAGCATGTGGTACTGGAGTTATTCATGATTCAAGATAAACCTCAAAGAGTGGGATATAGCTATTCTACACGTCACAAAAATAGCGACATTAACAAAATAGCATGCAAGCAATTATCATTGCACTAACTTAACAAAACTGGGAGCAATTATGATGCAAAAGAAAGTTCAAATGATGCTTGCCTTGCTGGTAGCTTAGCTGCTCTCCCTCAGTAGCGTATAGGTCAATATCGATCGGCTCGGAATCTATATAAATACAATACCGAATAAACATCGAGAAATACCTAAAAATTTAAAATGCTCAAAAATGCATGCTTTTTCTACAGTAGTTAGGTCATGATTTTATATGAATTTAGGTGAAAGAATTATTTCATTTGGATTTAGTATGTGAGAGTTATTATGATTTGAATTTCAGCTTTCAATATGTCCTCCTTGAGTAATTTAATTATGAGGTCAAAATTTGTAGAGCAGTAGTGGGATAAAGGATTATATGGATAAATATAGAATATTAATACAAGTCCAAAATAGTTGAGTTTACCTCATTTGGAGTTTTTATGATTTAGTTATGAATTTCTAAAGTTATCAGCATTTCCTTTTGTAAAAATAATAGTGTTAATGGATCATTCTCCAAAATAACACTCTTTGCTATAGAGACATGTTTGAAACCAATTTTAATATAAATTTCATTAAAAATGAAAATTATCAGAAGTGATTTCATCCTTTTTGGAGTTGAGATGAATTAGTTATGCATTTTTGAAGTTATACATATTTTACAGTGTGCAGATAATTCATTTTTGGATTTTCTAAACCGTTCAATACTTTTTTTACCGGGCACTCCTCTAGCTGTGGTCACTGACTAGCGGGCCCGGTGAATAGTATGTTTACTTCAGATTTAAACTTCGTCCTGACATGTGCGTCCCGCCGTCAGTGACACGGTGCAGTGGACTAGGTCCACCGACACATGCGCACGGTGCACAGGCTTAAAGCCATGGGCCCACATGTCAGTCACATTCTTTAACCATTATTTAACTTCATTTACTATTCATGACCCCACATGTAAGTGACTCCTTTATTTCCTTAAGACAGTCATTCACACTAATGAACACCATTAACCCTAAGCGCCCCGCTATAGTGTTGTCGGACGGCTCGACAACGTTAGCATTGGCTTGCCCGCTGCTCGTTTAAGACTACTGGCGCCATGGCGAGCCGCCAAGGGCTGGGATAGCTGCTAATAACCGTGCACACAAGATGGGAGTGATCTCAGCTTGGGATGGATCAGACTTGCCATGAACCGGAGATGAGCGGTACTAAAGCTTCGGCCAAAGATGCATGCTGCAAAGTGAAGCTCCGCAACGTCATTCAAGCGGGTGCCCAGGTCCTAGGGACTAAGAGGAAACTACCAGAGCGAGGAGGGTGCTCGGGGAAGGTTGGAGTTGGCTGGAGCTGTGTCGGTGTCGGAGAAGACAAAGGTGATGACACGGCTTTGCGAGGAGAGGTGATCCTGAGCAGAAACAAGAAGAGTGAATGATCCGAGAAGCTTAAGGACTATACGAGGATGCTACAGGAGCAAAGAATTGAAGAATGACTTACCAAAACCAAGTGGGAGATGAAGGGTTGGTGCTTAGGCCGAAAGCACGATTTCTTCAAATCAACGAAACCCTGTCGTGCATTATACAAATTAGTTGAGGGGTTCTGATTAGGGAGTAAAGGACACAATGTGAGGCAAAAATGGGAGGATAATACTCACCGAATACCCAGTTGACACGATGATGCCACTCGGGTGCGCGCTATGGAAGTGAGCTAGAGCACGTAGGTGAACTGAGCTCTACAAGCAAAGACAAGGGTCAAGCTTAGCAAAAATGGAGAAGGTATTAAGCAAGGAGTCGAGGGCTACCACCCGGTGGAAGCTTACCCAAGCGATGCCAGCGGGAGAGCTTCCCTTTCCTCTATCACTGAGGGGAAAAGTGAGGAAGAAAGGGGGTGCCGAGGGGGTATTATCCCCGGGAAATGGACAGAGTGGAGGTGGCGTCAAGTGGAGAAGCTCCAGGAGTGGCCAACGGACGTGGTGGATTGACGGCGTCGACGGAGCGCGGAAGGAATCGGCTGCGACGTGGCGAGGCTGTCCTGCGTGAACGTTAGCGAGAGGTGGACGATGGATCCGACAGGTGGGCCCGGCATGGCAGCGACTCACCGCGTAGGCGCCAGCGAGAGTAGGTGATTCGGTGTGGACCGTTGGATCTCGGATGGACGGCTTGGCTTAGAAAGAGGGGCGCTCAGATCGTCCCGACGAGGTACGCGATCTGGGCCGTTGATTTCCAATCGGACGGCTCACATGCAGTGCATTTAGGTGGTTCGGTCGAGTCGGTCCGCCGGGTTGGATTCGAACCCGAGGAACAGTGCTGGTTGGTTGGGTTTAGGGTTTGACTGAGAATTAAAATAGTTTCTCCACTTTTCCCAAGATGTTAAAAATAGAAATAAATTTCCTAAAATTGTGAAATAAATCACAGGGGTTCCTGGGAAGGTCTAGTGTCCATAAAAATTAATAAACCCCACTGTTCATGATATAAAGTGTATAATTTAAATTCAAACTTAATGTAGGTCATTCCATTGTGTTTGAATTTTCTTAGGGTTTAAACCAGTCCCAAATATTTGGGAAAAATTATGTAAATTCATTATACTAGTTCTATTATTTGAATAAATTATTTACAAGTGATTAACATAAGGTTTGGTTTCAGCCTTTGTTTGCAATTAAGTTTTAAGGTGTAGTTCTACTCTTATTCCAGATCTTCCAAGTGCAATATATAATGCCATTGCTTGAAAACAATGATGCATGCTCATGAGATGCATAGTAATTCTCTCTATTAATTTGGGGATGTGACATTACTTGTGTAGGTGGAGAGGCTTCGGGTTTAGGGGCACCTTCGTTGCCTACTAACGCGTCGCATCGCGGAAGGCAAGTACTTTGATTTTCTTATGATTAGTGAATGCTGAATGCTTGATGTTCGTATTGTGATTTTCTGTGATCTATGAGATTATTTAGAGTTTATGTTCCTTTCATATGCGTTATTTCCATGATTAGAGATGATGTCTCTTATTATTCATATTTCATTCCATGCATCCATTATTCATGTTTCATCCACGGGAGTGGATTATAAAGACCCATCAATTCTAGTATGGGCACGTAAAACCCACCATTCCAATGTGGGCAGATTTGGACACCCGTATAAAACGTTCTTCATACGGGATTTGGATCCCCGTATTTTGTTAAATACGGGCTTAAGTGAACACCGACGGGTGTGTCACTAGCTATACCGGTATAAGCATGTGTGCAGTCCTTTCATTTCATTCAATCCATTCACTCCATTCATTCATATATTCATTCAGTGTTATGTTCATATGCTTCAATGATGTTGTCTTGATCATAATTGTTGTATGTTCAATTATTCACTGTACTTGCTGAGTCTCGGACTCATTCTTGCTTTGTTTGTTTATTTTAGGTGATCATTGATGTTGGCTCTATTGGGAGGGAGTAGACACGTACTACTCATTCACTTCACCATATTCAAGTTCAACATTATGATTTAGTTTCTATCTTTCATTCGTTATTGATGAACTGTAATAAATAAATTTAGATGGTGAATGATACCTAGTGCTATGTTATGGTTGATTAAGTACTACTTGTGATCTTTGATCATCCCTTCAATATTCTTGGTTGGATTTAGACTATATTCATGCCTTGGTTCTATTAAATACTGATCTCTTTATGTCATTAGATGAGATGTTGTTCAAATTCTTCAGCTGCTATGGTTGTATGTTAGATTATTTAGGTGACATCTTGGCTTCCTAATAGCTGTGGTGTTACAGCTTGGTATCGAGTGGGCTTTAGGTCCATGGTAATTAAGTTATTAAAATGACACCTCGTGCAATGATGGGTGGGGTTGGGTAAT
This sequence comes from Phyllostachys edulis, assembly GCA_036346405.1. Lineage (NCBI taxonomy): Eukaryota > Viridiplantae > Streptophyta > Magnoliopsida > Poales > Poaceae > Phyllostachys > Phyllostachys edulis. The sequence continues at coordinate 120,071 of JAYEVD010000578.1, forward strand.
CCATTGTTTCCGCATTTCTATTGTTATGTTTCTTTTGTTGAGCAATTGTTGAATTGCGTCTGTACTATCTTCCTTGTTGTTAATCTATGATATGATGTGATATCTTATATCTATGAATTTATTCTATGATTGTCATGAGATGATCCTATATAATCATAACTGATTACATTGGTTTTGCTTGTTGTTAACGGATGTTAGGAAGTTGAGGACGTGGTTGTCACTCTGGGATTCACCAGGTTACACCACTATTCGTGGTATGTGGTTAGGGGAGTAGTTACCCCGAGTACCATAGTTTGTGTGTTGAGCGTGAGTTGCTTTAGACAGCTTGTTCTCTTCCTTGATTTCGGTTGGCAAATTCTTGTTCTATGGCGGTTGATAAATTTCTCTTGGGTTCGTGGTTAAGTAGTGTAACCTTGATTCACCAGGTTACACTACTTGTGATTGTTGTTAATTGACGAGAATGAGATTTCCATAGTTGTTCCTTCTTTCTTATTGGAAAAGGATGACTCACTTAATCGTTTAATATTTTGGGTAATGAAAGTTTTCTGTTGCCAATTCGTTAACGTGAGAAAGCTTTGGCTCTATGTATTTCTTTTGGATCATTCCGATTGTTGATGTTTAAAGCATCTCTTTTTGGAAGGAAAGTGTTAAAATCCTTTTGTGATGCCTTGTTGCGGTTAATTCAGAGATTGTAACCAAATAAAATGGTTGGGTATGGGTTTCAATTGGTCCCTATTTGTTTTTCAAAGCAGTTATTGTCTTTCCGACTGTTGAGCTCTCTTTGCTGCTAGTAAATGTTGTTATTGACGAGATTGTTCTCTTTCATGAGAGTCCTGTCTTTCTTGTTGATAAAGGTGACCTGGTTATTCGTTTGTTATTTTGGATAATGGGAATTATCTTTGACAAAGTTCATTGAAGAGAGTGTTGACTCTACTTATTTCTTTTGGAGTATTTGGAGTGTTGAAGTTCGAACCTTTTCTTTGTAAAGAACGGTCAAATCGCTTTTGTAATGTTTCGTTGTGTTAAGTGAGAAGTTGTATGAATACAAGATGATAGATGAGTTGTGAGATGCCAAGTTGGGTCAGTGGCGTGATGTGTAATTAAACTTAACTGATATCCTTAGTAGCGTAGTTGGCTAAATTATTGTTGTTTACTTGATGGTCTTACATAGATGTTAGATTTATCTAATTTCTAACATGCTAAATTGTTGAACCCTGCATAAATGACTAGATGAGGGTTGGAGTATCGATTCGTGAAACCTTGTTTCCTAGGAACTATGTTAGTAAATATTTTATCATATTTTATCCTAATATCTGAATATAAGGTGAAATGTTGAATCTGTGTTTATAAATGGTTATGTATTGCAAATGGAATTAGCACCTTATTTACACACATGATTGGTACCATCATCAATTGTTAATGAGAGTCAAGTTGGTGTTGAGCAACATCAATAGTTGAGTAGATGAATTTCGTAAGTGGTCTATGATAGCGTGCCTTGAGATATTGCTATTGCACAAGATGATCTTGTTAAAACAAATTTGTTTCAACCTTGTGGCTTGTATTTCTTTTGGAAAGCTTTAGAATGGGGTAATAAAGTTTGATGATTCCTGGCACTAATGTATGATATCGATGCTATTAAAATTGTCAAAGTGTGAGACCGATGTTAATTCTCATAGTAATTTGGTCACCTAGGGTGATATTGATTGAATGAGAGTATTTCAAGTTTTTCTTTCATAATCTTTTGGGAACTCATGAATTATGTGGTAGCTGAAATTATTTCAAATAAAATGATGTATTGGAATGTTCTATTGCTTCTAAGAAATTCGTGATGATTTAATCTAAAGGGCTCTTTGGTCTAAGTTCTCAACGGAAGGTTGAAATCAAAGAGAATTTTTATGTTGATTCCTTTAAGAAGAGAAAGAATTGCTTGCTTTTCGTGATATTCCTTAAATGAAAATGTTTCGAGATTTGTGGCTGAGATCATTGGATCTCATGTTTCATGGGTAGTTGAACTATTCCGAGTAAATTTGACGTGTTGAAGAATTTTATTGGTTCTTAACTATTTCTTGTGGTTGGGACTAAAGAACTTATCTTGTTCGTTGTGGTAAACTGTTGTTATGGTCAAAAGGGTTAATTTTAGTGTTAAAGGAAAGAGTGCAGTAGGAGTATTTGAGAATTGGAGACAAGTTTTGTAACTTGTGGTTATTTGAATCGTTCCTAGACTTTCTGCTCTTTCCGCTCAAGGGATGTCGAGTTTTAGTCGCAATATCTTTTTCTTATTGGCTGTTATTTGCTATTTCCTTTTGAGGGATGTGTGCCCTCAACTGTGAACTCAACTTTCATTTTCCAAGATCACCATTATCAAAATATTTCTTTTGGTTTCTTGCTCATTTGTGAGGAGCAACGTTTTCTGTGTGTTTAAACTCGCCCTTATTCGCCTTTTCTTTTGAGAAAGGATCAATAGTTGTGTGTTGCAAAGTTTTACAAAGCATATTTTGGCAACTGTTGGTGGTGGATAAGAAATTGTAGTGGTGAGGTTTTGCTACCAAGCTATTGGAGTAGTAGAAGATGAATTGGTTTTGATCTGTACCTCTTGGAGGAAATTTGATTCACATGGAGTGTGTGGCTGCGAAGTAAATCTGAATAGTGTTACGACTGAGTAAAACCTATGGTATAGTGAAATTCCAAAACTTCAGTTCATGTTGAAAGGTTGGGGAATTATCGAAGGTATGGAAACCTTGATTAATTTTATAGAGTAACGCAATTGGATAGTATTGCGAGATTGTGTGGGTGATTTCTAATGATGTCAATGAGTGAGTATGTTAGAATTGTGGGGATGTTAGAGATTTAATCCGATGATTTCACTATCTCGTTATAAGAGAAATTGTTGTAGAGGTCTTGGAAGTTAAATTTGGGCTTTGCATTTTATGCTAGACTTTTGGTCACCCAAAGATTGTGTGTAGAGGAGATAGAAACCGGAGTATTCCGAAGCAAAGGAATGATTGTTGATAGAACCCTTCTGATGTAGTTCATGAGTGGGTGTACTGAGGATTCTAAGTTGTTATTCTGGAAAGTTGGAGTCGATGGGATTGCGTGCGATCTATTTTGAGGTGCTTTGGGTGCCTTCTGTCAAAATAATTTCGTTAGTAGGAGGAGTTGTCTAGCATGTTATTTGGGTCAATAGAGTCTCTCCACAAAGGTGTGGATGATGTAATTCGGTTCAAGTATAATTTGAGGATGTTAAATTAAGAGGTTTGAGCTCGTGTGGTATGTGATGAATTCGAATTCCAAGGTTTGAGAGAAACTTTATTCCTACAAGAGAATCTGAGAAAAAGGATGTTTCCTCGTGTAGTGTAGCATTTTCTTGATTCTCGTTTGAGTTTTGTGTTGTTGACTGGTGTCTTCCGCAATATGAGTTGGCGCTGTGTTGGCATGTTTGATTCTTTCCAATTCAGACAAACCAAAAGAGGTATTTGGTTTGGGCAATCGAGTGATTTCTCCTTTGGCTTTCGTGGTGTTCATTCGTAAACTACCTATTCAAAAAGTGGAATTGTTTTCATGATGAATTATCATCTTTGGGATTTGACCCTTTTGGTGGAGAGTTGGCATTGCGAGGATGCGAAGAGAACTCTCTATTTCTAGTTGGATTCTCTTTGTGAATTCGTGGTTTAAGAACCAGTTCTGTTGTGCATTCTTATTTAAAGGAGGTGACCCTTGTTAGATGAAGAGTTTGATTTTGAGCATCAACCTCACGCACGGGCGCGTCTTGAGATAGGGCGCAGCATATGGCGCATGTGGTCCCAAAGTGGGCATACGGCATGGCATATGTGCCGGCACTGGACACATGGACGTGTACCGAGGGGTGGTTCTGGGCATTTGTTGTGTGTTTTCGTACCAAAGGGGAGTTTGGCCCAGGTACATTAGTTCGTTTTCGATAGTTGCAGAAATTAGGAAGTTGGCGTATCACTTTGACCGTCTCGGGTCCATATGTGACGTACGCAACGTCTAGTGTGTTCTGGTGCTAAGTGAGTAGCTGAGCAGTTCAAAGCTTGGAATTTCGATTAAAGCCGTTAGCCAACGAGTAAGACTTTACCTTTGAGTCCTGTGTGTTGAAAGAACCTGTAAAGGTCGAGACGGGTATTGAGGTATAGACATGTGTATTCATCAAATGTGATGTGGTTCCATAAGTCCAAGAGGAAAGCGACTTGGAAGCTAGAGGTCTCGCATGCACGAGCATTGTCCAGAGTTGTTCACGCCGCACACGTGTTAATCGTCGTTTCATTTTAGTTGCGGTTGTTCTTTTGTTTAGATCAATAGATAGAATTCGGGGTCGAATTCTGTTAAGGGGGGTAGAATGTAATACCCCGTTTAACTTTGGAGAACTAAATGGATTAAAAGAAAAATAAATATAATTATTTAGTAGAATTCCAGAAATTTTAGTAGGGAAAAAGAACTTGGGCCTTCGGCCCATGGCCCGTGACCCTTGTGGGGTGCTGCCTAGCAATAAAGAGGACCAGGAGGAGATGCAACCCAATCGCCAGTTTTTTTTTTTGCCGCAACCTCCTGTCTTCTCCCCAGTGGTTGCCGCCACTCTCTCTCTCAAGATGCTCCTTGGCTGCACCGCTCAGGTGCTTCCTCATTGCAAAGATGCAATTAGCCACGTTAATGCAAAAATTCCGTGCGCTCGCTCTGTTAGGTCGCATGCAATGCTTTTTGTCTACCGATTTGCATATGCTTTTTACTCGCCGCAATCTCCTTTGGATGCTACTACCACCATAAAAAACAAAAGATATTAATAAGGAGTTGCATGAGTGGGTTATGTTGTCACGATCCTCTCAGGTCTTGATGCAAGTGGGTGCTAGTGTCTTTGCCAGAGGAAAGAAACCAAATAGCAGAGAGCCATGGCAAAGAAGCAAGGAAAGAAGAAGGGGAGAAAGGCGGAGAAGAGAAGGATCATCTTTCCAAGGATCATTTATCGCTCTCGGGGTTCTTCAAGGGTAACGAGATGTTTCCGCTGTTTAATATTGATTAGATGCGAAATTAGATTATTTAGTTTGGATCGAATTCGTTCGGTTGTAAGTTTAGTACTGTCCAATAGCTTGCGTGGCATATTTCGGGTTCTTAGAGGCCTATTTGGAGGTGTCCATCTCCTAGAGATATTTAGATAATGTTCTTAGCTTTCCGTAGCCTCCAAGAACATGTAATTCTGACGTACGGATCAAAAGTTATGGTCTGATCCTTATAGTCGTAAGCCTTCCTACGACTACCCTATAATTGTAAGCTCTACTATGATTAGTTCATAGTCGTAGGCCCTCCTACGACCACCAACTAGTCGTAAGACTTTCTATGACCAGTCCTTAATCGACAGGGCTTACAGACATGTGGGCCTAGTCGATAAAGGAATCTTCCGCACCGTATTCAAAATACGGGCAGTAAACTACGCCATTATTTCCTAAGATAATGGCACGATTTTAACTCCCTTTTATGATGGTAATTGCCTGGCGACGTGGGAACGATTTAACTCCTGCAGTAACCTCCATAAACGGCGCCACGATCTGGACAGTTAAGGGATCTTTTATTAGAGGTCCAACGATGCGCATTCTGGGACGGTATAAAAGGCAAGGATCATCAGAGCAAGGGAGGAAGGCAATTTTCTAGAAGCATAATACTCTAGTTTTCTAGCTTGATCTTGTAATCCAGTATACACAATACATACACACAGGAGTAGGGTTGTTATTCTCCTAGGAGAAGGCCCGAACCTGTATAAAATTCCCGTGTCTCCATCTCTGTGTGATCTTGAGCCTAGAGGAACCCCCGAATTAAACAATCTTTACGTATGTTCGGTTCTAAAACACCGATAGTTGGCGTCGTCTGTGGGGTTCTTCGATTCATCAGTTTTCCTTTGTCTTTCCAATTCTCATGCTCTCATGGCAGGAGAGTGGAACGAGGAGAACTGGTTCGACTTGGCCGATTATGCAGATATCGACATGGATGCCGGTTTCGACTATGAGCTGAGTGATGCAACATCCGATGGTGATGTCACCTCCGGAGATCTTTCTCCAGGAGACCTTACCATCGATGGAGTTGAGGAGGGATCCTTATCCCCCACAACTGTACGTCCAGATAGGGAGCCAGTTTTCTCAGAGGACAAGGGTTAATCCGACCACAATGAGGGCTATCCCAAGGCAGACTCAGGGCACGGCGAGGCCTCCCTCTCCAAATGTCCAAGTCCGCCTAAGACAATCCGACCTGGTGCGACAGCTCCTGGAAGTCACAATCCCGAATCTTCATCGGCATCGGGTGATTCTCTCTCTCCGAGTAGCCCAGTGAAGGATGCGATCGAACATGCTCTTCCTGCAAGTTCGACCATCCCAACGTAGGACCCGCTTGCCGACGGAGATGGTTATAACCCGAAATTCCCCTTCCTGGAGGGGTTTACTCCAAGTCGCCAGATGGTATCATTCGACGACTCCTCAAGCGAGGAGGACTCTAGCGCAGGTGGAGATCATCAACGCGAGGTCTTCGTCCTACCCTCAGGTAGCCATAACATTCCCAGAGACAAGGCTGCAGATGCTCCCCGAAGATCACTCCCTACGACCGCTCGTGGCAATGACAAGGACACCTCCGACGATGACGAAAGTCCGTACTCTGATGAACGTGAAGGAAATCCCCAAGATCATCGCACTCCATTAAGGCAAGCTCAAGGATCAGGTATGAATGATTCTGAAACAAACCGACGGAAATGAGTCGCGGCCCAGAGAAAATTACCTGAGCGCGCTCAATACCAGTCGGAAGAAGCTTAGGAACTTCAACATATCAACGACCCGCTCGAGAACCCATCTCGAGAACTTGCCCAAGCACTTGACTACGACCTCTTCACCGAAGAGATCACACGAAGGCTATGGAGTACGATGAACAAGCTCGAACGACCTCACCGACATCATTCACGAAGTCGTAGCAGTACGACTCCATTAGCTTCCAGTCAATCGAATAACTCGCCGTATGGAGATCACCGCAAGGTGCATCGTTCCCCAATTCAGAAAAGAGTTCCTCGAATGCCTGATGACCATAAAGCTCCTAGGAGAGGTAATCACTCACCACTTGGACTGAGAGGTTTGCAACCGCAGACAAGATACGAGGAGCATTACCCTCGTAGGATCGAGACTTACTATAAGTCAGATTCACCCCTTGCTGGGTATCATCGAGTATGATCACCTGGCGACGTCAACCCCTCTTTTCTACAAAAGAGGCGTTACGACGTGATTACCGGATGTCGGGCATTCTCACCTGACCTCCAAGCAGTTCACTGGCCACCGCGATTCCGACTAGGGAACATGGAGAAATTTGATGGGTCTCAGAATCCCATCGAGTTCTTTCAGATCTACACAACCGCTATTCGAGCAGCAGGAGGAGGAGAACGCGTCATGGCGAATTACCTTCCGACTGTGCTCGAAGGGTCTGCTCGATCGTGGTTATTAAACCAACCAGTCGAGTCGATCTACTCGTGGCAACACCTCTGTGATCTGCTGCTGGCTAATTTCCATGGCACCTACCATCGCCCCGGAAAGGAGGACGACTTGCACAGGATGCGACAGAACGACCACAAAACATTACACCAATTCATCAGGCATTTCAGTCAGGTTCGCAACTCTATTCCTGAGGTTTCTGACGTATCTGATATCAGAGCCTTCAAACAGGGAGTCCGCAACAGAAGGATCATGGAGGACATCGCTTTAAATCCACCCGCTATTGTAGCTGAACTCTTCGAGATGGTTGATCGGTACACTACTACTGACGAAGCAGTTGAGTGGACCAAGATCATCGATCGAGAAGATCAACTCCCTCAGGAGAATGGCGAAGGTAGCAAAAAGAAGGATAAGAAAGCCAAGAAATCCAAGAACAAGGCAAAGGGACAAAAATCGCAAGCCAATGCTTCTAAGGAGATCCTGGTCGTAAGTGATAAGGAGCCACGAACTGATAAACAATACTCCGATCGAGGCAAAGGTAAGCGCCCCGAACGGAAGAACGACAAGCCTAGGTGGTGCCCTTTCCAAAAAAGGAAGGGCATGATTCATGAATCGCCGAAGTTTTTCAAAGAAAACTCAAGACTACTACTAACCAAGAAGGACCACTTGCGTGCCATCGAAGAAGTAGGGCAAGCTAGTGGTCGTACGCAATCGGACGACAACGAGGACATGCCGTTTCAGGATCCCGAGCACACCATTGAGCACATCTTTGGAGGATCATCGGCGTACGAGTCAAGGCGACAGCTTAAGGCAGTCGAGCATGAGGTAAACTCCATTGACTCCGCTCTTGTCAATAAAGTACCGAAGTGGTCGGAAGTCACCATCTCTTTTGAGAAGGGTGACTGCCCGATCCCTTCAATCTGACCAGGCCGTTACCCGATCGTGGTCGAACCCACCATCAACAACTGTCGAGTAAATCGAGTGTTGATTGATGGTGGTAGTTCGTTAAATATTTTGCTGACGAACACCTTGGACGAGATGCAAGTACCCAAGACCAAGGTAAGGTCGGTAAGATATTCATTTCATGGTATTATACCAGGATCTTCGGCCAAACCTATTGGTCAAGTTTCCCTTCCTGTTACATTTGGTTCACCGAGTAATTTCAGGATGGAGAAGGTCTCCTTTGACATGGCCGATTTCGATACGGCATATAACGCCATACTCGGACGACCAGCTTTGGCAAAATTCTTAATGGCAACTCATTATGGGTTTCAAGGTCTTAAGATGCTAGGTCCCAAAGGAGTAATCATAATTCATTGTGATAAGAAGATGGGCGCACGCAGGATTGTCGATCCTCGAGATGGTAGGTCGATACCGGCTCGGGGAAGAAAAAGCTGACCTTCGACCAAATGCTCAAGCCTCAAAGTCTCCCAAGCCGAACGACTAAGTCAAAGAGGTTCCCCTGGATCAGGAGGAACCTTCAAAGACTGTTCGCATCGGGGATACTTTCGACCCCAAGTAGGAAGACGCCCTCATCACATTCCTCCGAGCAAACACAGATGTCTTCGCGTGGCAAGCATCCGACATGCTCGGAGTCCCCAGGGAAGTGATCGAGCACAGGCTAGCTTTACGGCCTGACAAAGTACCCGTAAAACAAAATTTATCGAGATTTGCCCCTGATCGACGAGATGCTATAAGGTCAGAATTGGACAAGTTGCTTAAAGCAGGCTTTATAAGAGAAGTCGACCACCCAGAATGGTTGGCCAACCCTGTAATGGTTAGGAAGTCTAACGGCAAGTGGCGAATGTGCGTCGACTTCACTGATCTTAATAAAGCTTGTCCAAAAGATGATTTCCCTTTACCTCGTATCGATCAGTTGGTTGACTCTACCGGTTTGCGAAACATTAAGTTTTCTAGATGCATATTCTGGCTACCATCAGATTAATATGTGTCTAGAAGATGAAGAAAAGACCGCATTTATTACTCCATTTGGTATATTTTGCTATGTCAAAATGCCATTTGGTCTAAAAAATGTCAAGCGCTTCTTTTTTAACGCTTGATGCAATCGACTTTTTCACCTCGGTTAGGCGAAATTTGAAGCCTATATTGACGATCTAGTCGTAAAAGCATCAAACGGCTTGATCATGTTTCAGACTTGCAGAGACGCTCGACAACCTCGTAAAGCTCTTGCTTGAAACTCAATCTCGAGAAGTGTGTGTTTGGAGTCTCTTCGAAAGTTGCTTGGATTCTGGTCTCTCAGACGAGGGATTGAAGCAAATCCTAAAAGATAAAGGCCATTGTTCAAATCGTTCTCCAACCACCGAAGAAAGAAGTCCAAAAGCTCACAGGGTGCATGGCGGCCTTAAGTCGCTTCATAGCATGACTAGGAGAAAAAGGACTACCTTTCTTCAAACTTCTAAGGAAGCACGAGGGTTTTGAGTGGTCAGAAGAGGCAAACGTTGCCTTCGAGGATGTCAAGAGGTATCTTATGAGTTCTCTTGTTCTCGCTTCCCAAACCGTAAGAGACGCTCTTAATTTATCTAGGCGCCATGCCACAGTAAGGAGCGCAAAGATTAGTCATAGAATGTGAACACGCTCAATGACCAAAGGTACTACTTAAGTGAAAGTTTACCACGGACCTAAGGAGCGTTACCCTCAGTCCAAAAGTTTTCTATGCCTCCTCATGTCTTCGATTTAAACCGCGGCATTATTTCCAGGCGCACAAGATAATTGTGCCATCTGAGTTTCCCTTGGGAGTGATCCTCCAAAATAGGGAAGCAACGGGACGCATGTCTACATGGTCAGTAGAACTTGGGGAGTTCAACCTCCATTTCGTGTCCCTAATGTACCATTAAATCCCAGATCTCAAGGCACTTTGTCACCGAATGGACAAATCTGAACCTGCTCAGATCCCCAAGACGATACCCACGACAAGTGGACGATGTACCTTGACTGGTCACTTACTTTAAGTGGCTCGGGGGCTGGGGTGGTCCTGGAATCTCCTAACGGAGAGACCTTAAAGTATGTCATACAGTTAAACTTTCAGGCCACTAACAATGTGGTAGAATACGAAGGTTTACTAGCATACGAGCCGCGAAAGTGCTCTCGGTTCGACGACTACTCGTGAGAGGAGACTCTCAACTAGTCGTGAACCAGATCGGAAAAGAGTAAAAGTGCTCTAATTCGACCATGTCTCGGTACTTATCGGAAGTCCGAAAGCTTGAAAAGCATTTTTTCGGTTTCGAGGTACAATTTATCCCTCGAAAGGATAATTTCCTCATGAAATTTTGCTCGAATAGCTTCTTCCCGATCAGAAGTACCAAAAGGAGTTTTCTTGGAGCAACTCCAAAAGCTGTCGCTGGTGGATACACCAGAGACATCTCCTATTGAGACAGCCTCTCTAGATTATGAGGATACGTGGATGGACCCCATCTACAAGTATCTTCAGACGGGTTCTGTACCCGATGATGATTTAGAAGCAGATCGTTTATCCCGAAAGGCCAAAATGTATACTTTGGTCGACGGAGTTCTCTATAAACGAGGTACTCAAGGGGTACTCATGCGATGCATACCGCAGAGAGAAGGACTAAACCTCCTTCACAACATTCACGGGGGCATCTGTGGAACTCACGCTTCCTATAGAATGTTGGTCGGAAAAGCCTTTCGACACGGATTTTACTGGCCGACAGCCCTCTACGATGCCAAAGAATTGGTTAAGAAATGTGTACAATGCCAGTTTCATAGCAGGCAAATACACCAACCAGCTCAAGCATTACAAACAATCCCTCTATCATGGCCTTTTGCGACCTGGGGTCTCGATATCCTAGGGCCGTTCCCAAGGGCTCCAGGAGGCTTCGAGTTCCTTTTTGTGGCTATTGACACGTTCACAAAATGGATCAAGTTGAACACGTATTTGATCGATAACAATGGAAGCCGCAAAACGGTTCATGATGAGAAGCGTGATTACTCGGTTTAGTGTCCCAAGTTGAATAATCACAGATAATGGTAAACAATTTTCGAGTGCAAAATTTCAGGAATTTTGCGACGAGTTGGGTACCAAACTCTGTTATGCTTCTGTCGCCCATCCCCAAAGCAATGGGATAGTCAAACAACCGAATGGAAAATAATGCAGGAAATTAAAACTCGAGTCTTCGACCAGCTTGTCAAGCGCTCGGGGGCTTGGGTACAAGAATTACCCTCAGTATTATGGGCAGTTCGCACAACCGCTAGTCGGGCAACAGGCGAAACTCCTTTTTTCCTAGTTTTTGGTGCCGAAACCATGCTTCCACCAGAACTAAAGAACAGGTCTACAAGGGTCGAGAGTTTCAATGACTCAAATTTCAAGAACAACTTCAAGCAGATGACATCAACACGCTTTGAAGAAAAGAGGAATCAAGCCTTAACTGCTCAAGAGTCTACCGGCAAGCCCCCGCAAGAAATACTACGATCGTGAAGGTCCAACCTCGCAGACCTTGTCAGAGGTGACTTGGTATTGAGGAAAATTCAATCCGATCTAATCGAAACAAACTTTCCCCAAGTGGGAAGGTCCTTACACGATGGTCGGGTTATGCGACCGAGTAGACGACTAGCAATGGAAGACGGCCGAATTCTCTTAAATTCTTGGAACATCGACCAACTGCGCAAATTCTACGTGTAAACGACCAACCATTCAATAAAGCATCAGGTTCTTTCTATCTTTATTGTTTTACTTCGAGTAGCGCTTTGACAATTTTTCAACCATACCCTCAGTCGAAGGTCGCCTCGACCAGCCTCCTAGTCGTACACTCTTCTACAACAATACCACCGGTCGAAGACATTCTACTCGACTAGTACCCAGCTTCATCTTTATTAATCGATCGAAAGGATGGTAACATCACCTAGTCGAAGCCTCTCCTCTCGCATGTGGTCCCACCCACTAGAAGGAACTTCCTAGAGTCGATTCGGTCCTCCATTTTTACCAACACAAAGAGCTTGGGTCCAAAAACATGGTTGAAATAATGTCAAACCAACTGTTAGTACCTTAATTTATTTTTTCATATATCCTTTGAAAAGTAAATTAAACCGAAAGTACACTTTTCAAATCGCCGACTACTTTCGACAAACTTGGTTTGTTTTAACGGTGGGAGAAAGTTGCAACACCTAGTCGAAGGCTTTCCTCTGCACGTGGTCCTCGCCCACTCAGAAGGAACTTCCTAGCGTCATTCTCGCTTTCTAACTCTTGCTACCGAGCAAACCAACTAAGTGTGTTGAAATAAGTTGAACAAATTTTAAGGAACTCCAGACGCTTATCTAACTTCGAGTTGGACCGCTCTTGATTTGATTAACTGGTCGGCGATGGAAACATCACCTAGTCGAAGCCTCTCCTCTCTACACATGGTCTTGCCCACTAGAAGGAACTTCCTAGTGCCGACTCGTTCCTACTCTCTTGACCGGTGCATGATAATCGTGATCGAAACACCGTAGTTAGTTAAACTCTCTTTTTTTTTTCCGTAAAACTCCATTGAACACTATTTACTCGGTTTATTTAAATAAACCAAGGAAATAGCTCGAGGCTAGGATAAAGTTATTAACTTGACTTCATTTCTTAGTCTATCTTTTCGTCAATTATCTTTTGAGTTACTAACTACTCGACAAGATGATTTGCGAAACATGATGGATTATATGCATTACATCAATAAAGGCTTGTTTTC
>JAYEVD010000909.1:12500-27500 GCA_036346405.1 Phyllostachys edulis
GACCTCCTAGAGTTCAACTCCCGCTCTCAACCCATGAACAATATGAGTCCGAAGCTTCTTTCGTAACTCCCGGAATTTCTTCGTAGTGACTCCGTTCCATGCCTCATTTCATAGGGAAGCCCAAAGTGGCTCTATTTCATTCTATTTCACTTCCTAGCACTTCCTATCATTTAATATCCATCCCTTTGGTCTTATTTACATAAGAGATGTCATTTATAGTCTATCTCTTTCTATATATGGAAAGTCAAGAAATTCTCATCGAAACATCGAGAAATTGTGCATATAGAAAACTCTAAAGAAAGAAAAAAAGGAGACCCATGCCATGATTTTCAAATCTTTTCTACCTTTTCTACTTAGTAGTCTAAGTTTCTCGATGAGGATAATTAATTCGGTCGTTGTGGTCGGACTCTATTATGGATTTCTGACCACATTCTCCATAGGTCCCTCTTAGATCTTCTTTCTCCAATCTTGGATTAGGGAAGAAGGAGATATTCGCGACTACTGGCGGTTTCATTATGGGGCAGCTCATGATCTTCATATCGATCTATTATCCACCTCTGCATCTATTCTTTCTTAGCTAAACGGGTGGAAGATCCATCCAATTTGGTTATATCATGGACTCGAAAAGCGGATCTGAATGTGACTGAAATGCACGATCTTCACAGGTATCACTTTTCACGATACCTAAAAGATGGAATAGCGATTTTCGAACCATTTCCTATACGAGAATGGTTTCCATTACTTTGAGAAATGGATTCTATATCAAACTATAGCTATTGCATTAAAGAAGAAAAAAACTAATAGAAGTCGAAGACGCGGAATGGTAGTGAATAGAGAAAGATTCTTCTGATTTTCTTGTTCCTGAAAATATTCTATCTATCTCCTAGACGCCGTAGAAATTGAGAATTTTCATGTCTTTCAATTCTCGTACTCGTAATTGGAAAGTTACGGAAGGAGGTCCATCATTTTGCAATGAAAACAACATAAAAAACTCTGGACAATTTCGAAATCAGGCCAAGCGTCTTAATACATATGCAAAAAAATTCATTATTGGCCCACCATTGATTAGAAGATTTAGCTTGTATGAATCGCTATTGGTTTGATACGAATAATGGCAGTCGTTTCAGTATGTTAAGGATACAGATGTATCCACAATTCATTTAGAGTTACTTAATAGCCTATTTCTTATACCATATCTCTATCCGTGAAATTCTCGAGCCGAAAGATGGATGCATATGCTGTGTTTCATTTTGCTAAACGATATCAATTAAATGGTGTATCAATTCCATAAATTGGATATAGCAATAAATAAATCAGCAAAATTCTTTTATTTTAGATAGAAGAAATGTTTCTTCTATCTAAAATAAAAGAATATACCCTTCTATCAAATCAATTTGCATCGATAAAATAAATCCAAATTCAGTAGTGGATGAATAATTGCAAATTTTTGTGTGTACGAGATTAGAATAACTTCAAAATAACTGACATAATTTTTATTTTTCCTGATCAGAAAAATACATGAAAAAGAAAGGAGGTAGAAAAATTTTGGGATTTATGGTTAAAGAAGAAAAAGAAGAAAACAGGGGTTCTGTTGAATTTCAAGTATTCAGTTTCACCAATAAGATACGGAGACTTGCTTCACATTTGGAATTACACAAAAAAGATTTTTCATCGGAAAGAGGTCTACGAAGACTTTTGGGAAAACGTCAACGTTTGCTGGCTTATTTGGCAAAGAAAAATAGAGTACGTTATAAGAAATTAATCAGTCAGTTGGATATTCGGGAGAAGTAATTTAATCGTTCGAATTTTTTTCTTATTTTATTAGTAGTCTTATAGTAGTCTTAGATTTTTCATTTTGATGAGCCTCGTTTTGAGGAATTCATGGAATAATCCATTTTCATGGAATAATGAATTAAGGAAGAAAGGATATGAGTCTACCGCTTACAAGAAAAGATCTCATGATAGTCAATATGGGCCCTCAGCACCCATCAATGCATGGTGTTCTTCGACTGATCGTTACTCTCGATGGTGAAGATGTTATTGATTGTGAACCCATATTAGGCTATTTACACAGAGGAATGGAAAAAATCGCGGAAAACCGAACTATTATACAATGAGGGAGATAGAAAAAGAGGGAGATAGAAAAAGAGAGAGATGGTAGAAAAGGGGGAGAGATGGGGGAAGAAGATAGGAAGGGGAATAAGGGGGCTCTTTAGGCAGGAGACGGGGGAATTCCTTAAGTTAAGAAAGAAAAAAGAATAAGAACACGGATACATAACATAAAAAAAAGAATAAATAAGACGATATTCGCCCTCCCCCTACATATTTAATTTCTTCTCCTATACAAAAACCAGCAAGACCTACTCCATTGGTAATTCCATCAATGACACCCTTATCGAAAAACTGCGTTAGTTCAGTTAATCCTCTTATACCCAGGGTAAAGACCCTAGTATAGAAAATATCTATATAACCACGATTATATGACCAACTGTATATCTTTTTTTTTACTTGATCCGAAAAAAACTTTTTCGGACCCTCTTTTACAAGAGAATTTATTAAATCCAAATTCTGAAAAAAGGAATAAGCGGATCCATAGAAGATATATGCTATGGATAGACCAAACATAGCTAGACTTACAGAAGAAATTGCATTAGTGATAAATTCATATGAATTTATGGAAGAATTAGAACTTTCCTGGAAAAAGTTTATTGAGGGAGTTAACCACTTTGATAATATGGTTAACTCCGCTATTCAATATCCATTACTCCATTATCAAAATGGATTCCTATGGATCAATGAACAAAGTAAAAAGCAGTAATATAAAAAGAGAATAGCATAGTATTTCCCGTTTCATGAGGATAGACAAAAGTGTTTTTAGCCCCAAAGGAAGTACTAAAGGACCCTATCCTATTTCTTGTATTACCATGAATTTTGGATCTATTTTGTGAAAAAAAAGAAACTCCACTCTTCGTTGTTGATAAAATGAAATCTCTATTCACTCCTTTGGGTATCCTTTTTCCCCATAAGGATATTGAATACAACGAACCCTCTTTAGTGCTACTGTAATTTTGAAAATGAACACGCAGGTACCCATCAAAAGTAAGTAAATATATCCGAAACATATAAAACGCAGTTAATCCTGCAGTAAAAGAGGCTATTATTCCAAAAAAGGGTGAATACAACCAACTATTACTAAGGATTTCATCTTTGGACCAGAAGCAAGCAAGAGGTGGAATACCACAAAGAAAGCGTACCCCATAAAAAGTAGTTCTTGTAATTGGAACGTATTTTCTTAAACCACCCATAAGAACCATATTCTGACTTTTATCTGGTGAATATCCAACAAGAGGTTCCATTGAATGAATAATGGATCCGGATCCCAAGAACAATAAAGCTTTCGAATAAGCATGAGTGATCAAATGGAATAAAGCAGCTTGATAAGAACCTATACCTAGAGCTAACATCATATAACCCAATTGAGACATTGTAGAATAGGCTAAGCTTCTTTTAATATCTCTCTGAGCAAGAGCTAAAGTAGCTCCTAAGAAGAGTGTTATTGTACCTACTAAAGAAATGAAACTCATTATTAAAGGTAGGGATATGAAAAGAGGAAGAAGTCGAGCTAGAAGAAAAATCCCCGCAGCAACCATAGTTGCTGCGTGTATAAACCGAAATGGGAGTGGGTCCTTCCATAGCATCAGGTAACCATACGTGAAGAGGAATTGTGCAGATTTCGCAACTGCACCAAGGAATAATAAAAAGCACACAAAGTAGTAAGTAAGAATTAATCCCATTATTAGGAATCCAGTTATTAGCTATTTTGAACAAATCCTAAACTCTAAACTACCTGTTATCCAAAAAAACCTAAAATTCCTAATAACAGACCAAAATCCCTACGATTAGTTACAAAAGCTTTTGACAAGCACTCGCTGCAATTGGCCGTGTAAACCAAAAGCCTATCAATAAATAGGAACACATTCCCACAAGTTCCCAAAAAAAATAAATTTGTATCAAATTGGAACTAGTAACCAATCCCAACATGGAAGTATTGAAAAAACTTATATAAACAAAAAATCTCAAATATCCTTCATCGTGAGACATATAATCGTCACTATAAATAAGAACGAGGATTCCTACAGTAGTAATTAGTATTAACATAATAGAAGTAAGCGGGTCGATCAAGTATCCAAATTCTAAGGAAAAATCATTATTGACGGTCCAAGACCATAGATATTGATAGATAGAACTTCCATTTATTTGTTGAATAGATAGGTGAACTGAGAATACCATAGCTATACTTAAGAGTAAAACACAAGGAAAAGCCCATATGCGACGAAGATTTTTTGTTGCTGTCGGAATAAGAATAAGTCCAAACCCCATTGACATAATAACTGGAAGTGGGAGAAGAGGGATTACCCATGCATATTGATATGTATGTTCCATAAGAAAAGAAATTGCAATTTTTACTTGAAATTTTTCTATAAAATAAAATTGTTTCCGATTCACCAAACCAATTCTTATCTCTTTCTGAAGGAATTCCAAAAAATAAGAATAAGACAAAATACTGGAATTCTTCATTTTTCCAAATTTCTCTCATTGAAATAATCAAAAATGAAGAATGGGTTTACTTGGTTAAATTCAAAAAGTTAATTAAATAACTTTGTTACCTAGTTATTACCTAAAGAAGGATATTTGTTAAAATACAAAAAAGGATTGAATCATTTTACTTTCTATTCATTTTTGTATTTCTTTCTATTAAAATGAAGATGAAGCAGCTCTCATGTTTCGTAACTGATTGATTGAATTCCAATGAAAACCTATGTTTATAGGAAATTATCGAATATTCCTTACTTCATATAGAACTGAAATCCTAATGACTAGAATTACCTAAGTTTTAGAATGTCTTATTTAAGAGACTAAGTATTTTTTTGTTTTGATTGGAATTCCATTATGGAATACCATTCTGAACTTAATTAACTATTTGAATTTTCCTTCCTTTTATCCCCCATCTTATATGGGGATAGGCCATAGATCTATATATGGAGTATACTTAATATATAAATTGATTTAATTTAAATAGAAAACCTTTGTATATATTCTATATTATTAAAACAAAGTATAAAATATATATGAAAAATATGCTAAAAATTCTTGTCTTATCCGCATTAGAAAATCAAGTAAAAAAGAATTCAGAATTTCAGTTCAGTATCTAAGTATAAATACTAAGAAAAAGTATAAATACAAGTATAAATACTAAGAAAAAGTATAAATACTAAGAAAAAACAGAAAGAAGGATTGATTTGCGGCAATAGATGTCTTTCACATACAACTAGAAAAAAAGTAATCTCCTTTTTGAATGGCAGTTCCAAAAAAACGTACTTCGATGTCAAAAAAGCGTATTCGTAAAAATCTTTGGAAGAAAAAGACTTATTTTTCCATAGTACAATCTTATTCTTTAGCAAAATCAAGATCATTTTCCAGCGGTAGCGAGCATCCAAAACCAAAGGGTTTTCTGGGCAACAAACAAACAAATAATCTGGTTTTGGAATAATCTGAATTGACCTATCCCAAAGAAATTCCAATTATTTAAAATGAATAATTCGGATTAATTAATGAATGTACTTTTATGTGTCGAATTCCTCGGTACAATATTCTTAGAACTAACCCCTCTGATATATAGAACAAAAGTTTTTGGTATACTGTGTCCTAAGTATTCTTTTCCTATCAACGAACTTTTCATAATAGAATCCTCATATTTTATTATGAGGATTCTATTATGAAAAGTAAATATTCTTGCAATAGGACTTACAACTTCTACCTATCTTATCAAAATCCACAAAAAAATAGGTTTAGGCTTGGTAAATCATATTAATAAGAGCATAAAGGCTTTCATTCTAGAAATTTTGCTAAAATCCAAAATTCTTTGTATTTAATGATGAAATTATAGAAATTCTAATGGATAGATTGAAAGATTTTTTTTTATTTCAATGAGAAACTAATTAGAAAAAAATGAGTTCTATATTGCAACTGAGAAAAAACAGTTCCAACTCTTTCAAGCTTTGTTTCTATTGGGCAAAGCAAGAGTTTATTGTTAAAAAAATTCCCAATGATACTACCAAACGAAGTCCATTTTAATGAAGATTCTAATGTTCCTAAATTCTATGGACTCTCCCAATCTCGACGATTTGCGAGAAAATAACTATTATTCTTTTAACTTCCCTATTATTTAAAGTTAGCCGCCATGGTGAAATTGGTAGACACGCTGCTCTTAGGAAGCAGTGCTCAAGCATCTCGGTTCGAGTCCGAGTGGCGGCATTCTCGAAAAAGAATACAATAGATTAGAAAATGGATTCAATTCGAAATTTCCAATTTTGTAATGGGACCTTCTCCTTATGCTATTTGCAACTTTAGAACATATACTAACTCATATCTCTTTCTCAACCATTTCAATTGTGATTACAATTCATTTGATAACCTTATTAGTTCGTGAACTTGGGGGATTACGTGATTCGTCAGAAAAAGGAATGATAGCTACTTTTTTCTCTATAACAGGATTCTTAGTTTCTCGTTGGGCTTCTTCGGGACATTTTCCATTAAGTAATTTATATGAGTCATTGATCTTCCTTTCATGGGCTCTGTATATTCTTCATACGATTCCTAAGATACAGAACTCTAAAAATGATTTAAGCACAATAACTACGCCAAGTACTATTTTAACGCAAGGCTTTGCCACGTCGGGTCTTTTAACTGAAATGCATCAATCCACAATACTAGTACCTGCTCTACAATCTCAGTGGTTAATGATGCATGTCAGTATGATGTTACTAAGCTATGCAACTCTTTTGTGCGGATCCTTATTATCCGCCGCTCTTCTAATCATTAAATTTCGAAAGAATTTCAATTTCTTTTTAGAAAAGAAAAAAAATGTTTTAAATAAAACATTTTTCTTTAGTGAGTTTAGTGAGATTGAATATTTCTATGTAAAAAGAAGTGCTTTAAAAAACACCTCTTTTCCTTCATTTCCAAATTATTACAAATATCAATTAATTGAGCGTTTGGATTCTTGGAGTTATCGTGTCATTAGCCTAGGGTTTACCCTTTTAACCATAGGTATTCTTTGTGGAGCAGTATGGGCTAATGAGGCGTGGGGATCCTATTGGAATTGGGATCCTAAGGAAACTTGGGCATTTATTACTTGGACCATATTCGCAATTTATTTACATAGTAGAACAAATCCAAATTGGAAGGGTACGAATTCCGCACTTGTAGCTTCGATAGGATTTCTTATAATTTGGATCTGCTATTTTGGTATCAATCTATTAGGAATAGGTTTACATAGTTATGGTGCATTTACATTACCATCTAAATGATTACATAACATAAAACCTTCGTGAAATGAAAGTTTTTCCATTTTTGTTTGATTTGAGAACCCTTGAACGCCTTCTCAAAGGGTTCTCAAAAATTCGAATAGATCTAATTAGACTTTTTACTTTTTCTGAATTATTTGGTTTTCCACTATGGAATATAGAGCGGACTAGTAAAAAAAATTATTTAGGATAATAATTGGATAAGAGAGCCTCTACCTTGTCAACCGATAGCGAGAGAACAAAATCTGGATAAATACCAATTCCTATTACTGGTAAAAGATACAGATTAAAAGAAAGAGTTCTCGTGGTCCAGAATCCACCAAATTTGCGTTTGGAACATGAAATAGCTTGTATCCATAGAACATCTGGCGTAACATAGATAATAAAAAAATAGGAGTTAATATCATTCCAATTGCCATTACAAAAGTAATTAGCATTTTTGGTATTAACAGAAATTTTGGACTAGTAATTAGTCCAAAAAATACTACTAATTCTGCAACAAAACCGCTCATTCCTGGTAAGGCAAGAGAAGCCATTGAAAAGCTACTAAACATGGTAAAAATTTTCGGCATTGGGATAGATATCCCCCCCAGTTCTTCGAGATAAACAAGACGCATTCTATCACAAGCCGTTCCCGCCAAGAAAAAAAGTGTAGCACCAATAAATCCATGGGATAGTATTTGTAAAATAGCTCCATTGAGTCCAATGTTGGTTATGGAACCAATTCCTATAATTATGAAACCCATGTGAGATACGGAGGAGTAGGCTATTCTTTTTTTGAAATTTCGTTGACCAAGAGAAGTTGAAGCTGCATAGATTATTTGCATCGCTCCTATTATTACCAACCAGGGGGAAAATAGATAATGAGCATGAGGTAACAATTCCATATTGATCCGAATCAATCCGTATGCTCCCATCTTTAATAGGATTCCCGCTAAAAGCATACATGTACTGTAATGCGCTTCCCCATGGGTATCTGGTAACCACGTATGTAGGGGTATAATCGGCAATTTGACAGCATAAGCAATAAGGAAGCCAAAATAAAATAGTATTTCCAATGTTGCAGGGTATGATCGATTAATTAATCTTTCCAAATCTAATCTTGGTTCGTTGGAACCATATAAGCCCATACCTAGAACTCCGATTAAGAAAAAAATGGAACCGCCTGCAGTATACAAAATAAATTTTGTAGCTGAATACAGACGCCTCTTTCCCCCCCACATGGATAAAAGTAAGTAAACAGGAATTAATTCTAACTCCCACATGATAAAAAAAAGTAAAAGGTCTCGCGAAGAAAATAATCCTATTTGACCACTATACATTGCTAGCATCAGGAAATAGAATAATCGCGAATTCCGGGTAACTGGCCAAGCTGCTAAAGTAGCTAAAGTAGTGATAAATCCTGTCAATAAAATAGATCCTAATGAAAGTCCATCGATTCCCAATCTCCAGTGGAAATCAAAGACATCTATCCATTTAGAATCCTCCTTTAATTGGATTAAGGGATCCTCCAATTGGAAATGATAACAGAATGCATAAGTCATTAGAAGGAATTCTAATAAACAAATAGATATAGTATACCACCTAACGATTTTGTTTCCCCTATGAGGTAAAAAGAAAATTAATGAACCTGCAAATATCGGCAAAACAACAAGTATTGTTAACCAAGGAAAATAACTCATGATAAAGTGATAAAGAGAAGATACGTTTTGACCAGAAAAGCCCGTGCTCGAAATAAGCGAGCACAGGCTTCCTCGGTAAAGAGGAATCAGACGATTCAAGTGGAGTTTTTTGTAACGTATCAATAAGATAGAGCCATGCTGCGGGTTGTTTCAGGCCCTAAATAAACGCGGACACTTAAAAAATCTGTTGGGCAGGCAGATTCACATCTCTTACAACCCACACAATCTTCGGTTCTCGGCATGGAAGCAATTTGGCAGCTTTACACCCATCCCAGGGTATCATTTCTAATACATCTGTTGGACAAGCTCGTACACATTGAGTGCATCCTATACATGTATCATAAATTTTTACGGAATGTGACATTGGATCTATAAATTTTCCTTTTCAACATAAAAATTTTCGATCTGGTAAAAATGAAATTAGTACTATATGAGTCATATGTATTGTAGACACCAGACGAAGCAATGGTTTATCAAACTTCAACAAATAAATAAAAATAAATAAATAAAATAATGCAATATATTTCTTAATCCGTTTGTGAAAGCGTGAAAAGAGCCAAGAGACTTGAATTTTGGCTTCAACAATCATAATTATACGAATTGTACATACGAATTCGAATTAGCCAATTTATTGGCTATCGTCTTTCAATATAAATTATTGCAATATTCAAATTGCAATATCAATGAATGCAAAAATTCAATAAGTAAAAAAGAATACTATGTAATAACCTAATCAAAAATAGATATTATAAAATAATAAAATAATAAGAAAATAGAAGAAAATAGTATTAGATTTCTATTCATCTTAATATTTGATATTATTATTATATGTGCGCCTTTGTTTAGAGGATTTTATGTCTAATTATTCAAAAAATTAGATTGATTGATACGAGTTGATTTCTTGTTACGATGGATGGAAGAAAGAATGGATAGTCCAATAGCTGCTTCAGCAGCCGCAAGGGCTATAACAAAAATTGCGAAAATGTCTCCTTTTAATTGGCGACTATCAAATAGATCAGAAAATGTTACGAGATTTAGATTAATTGAATTCAGTATAAGTTCAAGACATATTAGAGCTCTAACCATGTTTCGGCTTGTGATCAATCCATAGATACCAATCGAAAATAAATAGACACTAAAAAAAAGTACATGCTCAAACATCATTAACTAACTCCTTATCAATCTCGATTCATTTCAATATGAGGACAAGAATTGAACCGATTCCATTAATTAGAATAGAACAGTTACACAACAAAAGAAAAGAAGGTATTTGTTGGCAGTAGATGGGTTTTACTAAATCAAAATTGTGATTCTTTAGTTATTTATTTTAGATTTGAAATTCTAAGAATTTTGACTAATTCTAAGTATTTCTTATTGCCGAGCCATAGTAATTGCACCTATTAAAGAAACTAGAAGAATTATGGAAATGAGTTCAAACGGAAGATAAAAATCAGTTGCTAAATGAATCCCAATTTGTTGAACGTTATTTATGAGACCCTGTTCTACTATTTGGTTTGATCTTGTAGTCCAAAGAATTCCATACCATGACGTATCTGGGATAGTAGTCATTAGTGAAAAAAGAATAGTTATACAAACGAGTGAAGTGAACCCATCTCCAATAGTCCAATAATTCTTATTTTTAGACCATTCTGAGCCATTTACGAACATTACGGCAAATATGATCAAAACATTTATAGCTCCCACATAAATAAGAAGTTGTGCGACAGCTACAAAGTAGGAATTCAATAAAATATAGAATAAGGATATACAAACAAGAACTAATCCCAGCGAAAAGGCAGAATAAATTGGGTTGGTAAGTAATACTACTCCTAGACCTCCTAGTAGAAGAACAAATCCCCCAAATAGCACAAGAATCTCATGTATTGGTCCAGGTAAATCCATTATGGATAAGAAGAAATTAATAGTATAAAATTTTTCATGAACTGACTAAAACTAAAAGATTCAAGGAAGGAAAAAGGGATTAGGATATTTTTTTGTATATAAGTTGTATAGTTAGAAATGACATCACGAAAATCTACTCTCATTTTAAATCAGGAATAATTTGCAATAAGCAGTAGTTATTCGTTTTTCTTTATAGTTAATAAAAAACTATTGGATTTTTCTAACAAAAAAGATAAATCCTAGTAACTAATAATTAGTAACCGTTCTTGAATTCCAAGATTTTTCTTCGTCTATTTTACTTTGAGTCGAATTCCTAATTGTTTGAATTGTGTAATCTCCCATTATGGAGATTGGTAACCGACTCAAAGCAATTTGATTGTAATTCAATTCATGACGATCATAAGTAGAAAGTTCATATTCTTCAGTCATTGATAAACAGCTTGTCGGACAGTACTCAACACAATTACCACAAAATATACAAACTCCGAAATCAATACTATAATTAAGCAATTGTTTCCTTTTAATATCCTTTTCAAATCTCCAATCCACAAGGGGTAGATCTATCGGGCATACGCGAACACATACTTCACAAGCAATACATTTATCAAATTCAAAGTGGATTCGCCCCCGGAAACGCTCCGATGTAATTGATTTTTCATAAGGGTAGTGAATCGTTATAGGTAAACGATTTGTGTGGGATAAGGTAATTATGAAACTTTGACCAATGTACCTTGCAGCGCGTATTGTTTGTTGACCATAACTCATGAACCCAGTTACCATAGGGAACATATTCTAAATATCTATGAAAAAGATATGTTTCTTTCTCTTGTTTGAGAGAACTTTTGTGTTGAAAATATTCTTACTGTTATTGTATTATCTTATTTATAGTGAAACAAGTTGGGAAGAAGTTGTTAATAAGAGATTGCCCAGGGAAATAGGTAAAAGAAATTTCCATCCAAGATTTAATAACTGATCCATTCTCATCCTGGGTAAAGTCCATCTTATTGTGATAGAAATGAAGAGAAATAAATAAGCTTTAGTTAATGTAATAAAGATACCCATTGTCATTTCCAAAATTCCAACCATTTTATTCATTTGGAAAAATTCAAAAAAGGATATATAGGGAATAGAGAAATTCCACCCGCCTAAGTAGAGAACTGTTACAAATAAAGAGGAAACTAATAAATTTAGGTAAGAAACAAGATAAAATAAACCATATTTGATACCGGAATATTCGGTTTGATAACCTGCTACTAATTCTTCCTCTGCTTCTGGTAAATCAAAGGGTAATCTTTCACATTCTGCCAAAGAAGAAATTAGAAAAACCAGAAAACCTATAGGCTGACGCCAAAGATTCCATCCAAAAAAACCATATTTTGACTGTGCTTCAACTATATCAACTGTACTTGAACTGTTAGATAATCATAGTCGATGATAACATCACAGTTCCCACCGCTATTCCAAAACCGTACATGAAACCTTAGCTTCATACGGCTTCTCTATGATCAGAAAAAAGGAAAGGGTTGTTTCGTTTCGGTATTATCCCCCTGGGCATAGATAGAATTAGGTAAGATAAAATCGATTGGAAAGTCCTAAATTAGACCAAAGGAATTCCGTCTGCTAGAATAAGAAAAAGCGCTTCCGAATTGATCTCGTCCTTTATAATATAATGAAAATTTTTCTTTGTTCAGTAATAACTTAATCTTGGAATAAAACACTCGTTATAGCAATTAATAAATGAAAAGAATTAGGCATTAATTCATGAGGAATTCTGTATTAATATGAATAGAGGAAGGAAAAAATAAATAAATATCTTTTTTTTGTATTGCATTCCATATCTTTTGTCCTATTCTTCTTTCCCCGGGGAAGGGTACTTAAAAAGAAAAAAGGAATAAAGGATTAATTCGTTCTTGATAGCCATTTCTTTAACAAGTGAAAGGGAACATACTCTGGATCGGAATCCGAAGAAAGTACTACTTGATCATTTCCACCAATTTCAAGTCCTTATTATGATTCCTTTTATGAGGAAAAATCTCTAATGTCTTAGATTCCCTCATTACTAATCCTTTATGTACTTTAGTGTTCCTAACCCTCACTAATTTTGATGGATTCCCTTATGATTATAAGTTATAGTAATAACTCGGAATATTCTAGTAATGGAATTCCATATCGCGAATCCTTTATTCTTGCCCGCTTCAAGATATGATGACTAATCAAAAATCTCAACCTTGGGGTAAGAGTTTACACTACTTATGTTTACTTCAACTTTTTCTTGTACGTAGGAAATGAGATTTTTCTTTTTACTACAAATTAATAAGTTGTTTTGTTTCACTCATATAGCTATCTAGTTTAACTTACCAACCCGAGAATAAGAAAAGGAAGATAAATATTCAATGGATTTTGGAGGAAAAAGATCCTATTTTAACGAATCACACGTAGAGATATTGCTAGCACACAAAAAGTTAATGGTATTTCATAACTAATAGATTGAGCAGCAGCTCGTAGACCGCCTGAAAAAGAATATTTATTATTTGAGCTATATCCTGCCATAAGAAGACCAATAGGAGCAATACTTGAAATGGCAATCCATAAAAAAACACCAATACTAAGATCGGCTAAAACAAAACGATATCCCAAAGGGATAACTAAAAAACTTAATAAAATTGATATGACTGCTATAGAAGGTCCAATGCTAAATAAAGGAATATCTCCTCGGGATGGCAGGATATCCTCCTTAAAAAGTAGCTTAGTTCCATCGGCTATAGCTTGAAGCAGTCCCAGGGGGCCAGCATATTCAGGACCAATACGTTGTTGTATCGATGCGGATATTTCTCTTTCTAACCACACAATTACGAGTACTTCTATTGTGATTCCCAGTAGGAGGGTCAAAATGGGTAGAATCCATATCAGTCCATAGACTTCTTTTAATAATTCCGATTTCGAAAAAGAATTGATAGTTTCTATCTCTACCCTATCTATTATCATTTCAACGATCAACTTCCCCCATAATGATATCTATACTACCTAATATCGTCATGATATCAGCCAATTTCATTTTTTTAACTAGTTGAGGAAGAATTTGCAAATTAATAAAACCGGGTGGACGAATTTTCCATCTCCAGGGGAAAAGACTATCATCTCCTACCAGATAAATTCCTAATTCACCTTTTGGAGCTTCCACTCTTACATAAAGCTCTTGCTTTGACAATTCAAAATTGGGCGAAGGTTTTTTACCAAGAAATCGATATTCAAAATCATTCCATTCGGAATTCTTTGTTTTCTTAAAGCGTCGGACTTCTAAATTCTCATAAGGGCCTCCAGGAATTTTCTCTACAGCCTGTTGAATAATTTTGATGGATTCCCTCATTTCACCCATTCGTACTAAATAGCGAGCTAATGAATCCCCTTCTTTTTGCCATTGGACTTTCCAATCGAATTGGTTGTAAGACTCATAAGGATCAACTTTACGAAGATCCCATTGTATTCCAGAAGCTCGTAACATCGGTCCCGATAAGCCCCAATTTACTGCTTCTTCTCCGCTAATAAAACCGACTCCTTCAACTCGTTCTAAAAAAACGGGATTCCGTGTAATAAGTTGTTGATATTCAACAACTCCTCGTAAAAAATAATCACAGAAATCTAAACATTTATCGACCCATCCATAAGGTAGATCGGCGGCTACCCCTCCGATGCGAAAGTAATTATGCATCATTCGCATACCTGTAGCAGCTTCAAATAGATCATATATCAATTCTCTCTCTCTAAAAATATAGAAAAAAGGGGTCTGTGCGCCTAGATCCGCCATAAAAGGTCCAAGCCATAACAAGTGAGAAGCTATACGGCTCAACTCTAACATAATTACCCTAATATAGCTGGCTCTTTGGGGTATTTGAATATTCTCCAAGAATTCTGGTGCATTTACCGTTATTGCTTCTGTAAACATAGTAGCTAAATAATCCCATCGTGTTACATAAGGTAAGTATTGTATAATAGTTCGGTTTTCCGCGATTTTTTCCATTCCTCTGTGTAAATAGCCTAATATGGGTTCA